>MU194558.1:2478-13477 GCA_016904865.1 Pissodes strobi | reverse complement strand
TATAATTTACGTTCTTTTTTTCTTGGGTTTAGGTTCAGATTTGATGCAAGCATTTAATTTACTTTACGTTTCGCCCATGGTTTGGGGCATTTTCAAAAGTTTTTATTGCCTAAAATATAAATAAAAATTTGACACAGTTTACATTAGGTTACATTAGACATACAAATAATACAATGTTAAAATGATTTAAAATTTGTGTTTGATACGCACCTTGAAATTGAATAGCATTTTTATTATTGCTAGTTGTGAGCAATTTGGCACATTAATGGTCTAAATAACGTGTAAGATAGCCGTTGATGATTCTTTTTTTTTGATAATTTTTTTTAATAGTGATTAGTTTTTCTGTCGGTATAGAGAATATATGTACAATTTGCTATATTAAGAGGATTAGCTAAAAGTGTGGGAGTATGATATTGAGAGGATATACCTATGTTTAATTTACTTTATATCAGAATGAAATTATTGTAAATGTTGCTCAAATTTCCAACATCCGCTCTGTCATTTACTGCATTTGGGTTCCTTCTTATTTCTATCATTTCTTTAATAGCTAATTTATGATAATTATTGTCATTGTTTAAAATTTTAGTATTGTCATAATTAAAAGTATGTTTTTCATTTTTTATGTGTTTTAATAATGCAGTAGCAGCGTTTTTTGTGTATTTATGTCCATTTAACCTGTTTTTAAGTAGTTGGGAGGTCATTCCGATGTATACTTTAGGGCAGTTCATGCAGGGTATTGAGTAAACCACATTTGATTTTTTTAAGGTTGGTGTTTTACTTTTTAATTGTGTATACAGAGAACCAAGGCGGTTATGAGCCTTGTGACATACCGTAATATTATGTTTTCCCAGACTGTATTTAATTTTTTCAGATAGACAACTTGTGTACGGTAGCGCTACATATTTATTTTGATTATCTTTTTTATCCTTTAATACAGTTTTTTTATTGTAATATTTATATGTTCTTTTTTTAAATATTTGATTTATGTCACTTAATTGAAAATTGTTTGTAAGTAAGACTTCTCTGACCTTCCTTAAAGCTTCAGGTCTGTATTCGGGGGAGGTTAATGCTATTGCCCTATCTGTTAGCCCAATTATCACACTTAATTTTTGGTTTTTTGGGTGATTCGAATTATAATTTTGGTATCTGCCCGACCATGAGTTTTTCACCAGGTTTCTGGCATCGAAACTTTACTTGTACCTGATAGAGTTGTCTTCTATGTTGGTCACCAAATCGTCTCTCCGGCGTAGCTCCAGGTAAGTCATATGCAACAGCAGCGGATTCGAATTGTCTTTTGTATATTGTGCAGGAGGTTTGACCGTTATAGGTTGGCGGTTTGATATCCTGTCCTGTGGCGAATACCCTCTCGGTGTGTCCTTGATTTTTTTAGTCTGGTAACTTCTGCTTAAAGATTCTTAATTTCTTTATGTACGTTTCCTACTTCTGTTTGTACATTTCCAACTTGCATATTGTCCACTTCTTTTTCAAATTTTTCATTTTGACCGTCCAATGTTTTCTGTAATTTTCCTTGCTTGCCTGCAATTACATCCAGCATCCTGAAGTTGATCCTGCTCTATTTGCCTGTTATCTTCTTGGTTTTGTAAAATTTTCTGATGCCGGCCCTGTTCTATTTGCCTTTTATCTTCTTGATCTTATAAAATTTTCTGAAGCCTGTCCTGTTCTGCTTGCTTTTTACGTTCATCTTCTTCCCGATCCGCTTGCCTCTCAGCATTTAGATTTTCCATGAAATCGGCTAACATTTTACTTATTTGCTTCATTTCTGTCGTTAGTTGCCTTGTATTGACGACAGAATGTTATAAAATTCTCACAGTATCCGCCAATCAAAACGTTCTCGTTGACGTACTTGTATCCTCTTTTCTCCTCGAAGGATACTTCACAAGTCCTGTTCCTTCACAATCTAACTTCTGACACCAAATGTTACTTTTTTCCGTGGGTTCTGCCGAAATCACAACTTGTACTATTTTACAATAATACTCTCTTTATTCTCTATCACTGCATACAATTAAACACACTAAACTACTCTTATAACTCTACAACTAATAGCTCTTTACAATTCAACACTCAACGATTAATTATCCCAACATGCGCTTTACCTAGCTATTTATATACAATCTAAAATCTATCTCGATTACTACGGACGAAGCGAGGGCCGAGGCCTTTCTATATTATTCTCGACCAGGCATCGGGAGAATTTTACAGTTCATGAATCTTTGCGGCCGGCGCCGGCGATGCCTCATACGTAGACGCGACAAGTCTAGTTCTACAGGGTAGCACAAAAACATTCGTATGGTTGCTAGCCGTGACATTATATTCCATTGAAATCTTAGTGTCGGCTCTCAAAAGTAATAACCAATTTCATCTCAAACTGTCAACTGCAGCATTTCATGAATTTAAATTTTTGGCAAAACGTCTGGATCACCGATTTATTACTCTAGACATTTTTTTTAAATTTTGAATTTATCTCATGTGACAATCTCATTTTTGTAAATTTTTGACTTTCTCTCGTTTAATTTCACTCTTTGCAAATTATTGCTTGTAGTTTGCTTCATAATTGGTTAATTATTGAACCTTAAAAAATTCATAAGTTAACGAATTGACAAGAAAACGCTAAGCCTCTAATACGCCTATCCCAGCAAAGATGAATCGGTACTAGATTTTTAATAGGTTTAAATTTGTGACTTGGCATTGGTTTGCAAAAAGTGGAGTTGAGGCAGAGACATGCAATAATTTACAAAAATTAAATTAACTCAAGATTTCAAAAATATATAGAGTTAATAACTTAGTGATGACGACGAATGACCTTTTTGAATTCCGGGAATAATATTCCAATAGAATTTAATTTTACCAAGCAGAAATACTTCAGCCTAAACCATTCTTATACTTTACCGATTCATGTTTGGAGCAATAGCTCTCTATAATTCCTGGTAGGGGTAAAGTATTTCATTTTTTAAAACTTGTCTAATATAGTTCTCCTGATTTAGGCAAAACAGCACCTAGATCTTTTTTTTTAGCCCCCCTCCCTTGAACGCCATTATTATTCGAAAGAAAATATAGAAGTAATCAATGTGTAGAGCAATAACCAAAACTTTTTTTTCGTAGTGATTTTTTCGAATTTTATGCGAAAATCGGTTAGCAGAAATCTTGCCTTTTGTTGCCGAGACTTGACATCAGCTGCTACTTTAACTCACTCCCTTATCACATCCCTTGCACGATCAGCTTGTTCTCAAATGTCGTTATTAGCTATCGAATGTAATTATTCGTTTATTATTTGATCTCGAATATATGGCTCGAGAATTTACAGAATCTGAGTCATTGTCCACCAAAAATGAGTAACTTATATCATTATGTCTTTATGATTATCCTTGTTTACTAAGATATTTTTATTTTATTTTATTTTTCGTGACTTACTACTTCACTGTTCTGTATGTATATATGTTTTACAGTCATAATTTATATTTTATTCAGATTTTTTTTTATTCTCTTATTCACTTTGCTATCAATTTTTCCCATTAACATTTTCAACTAATCTTTCTTCATTTCGAATTTGAGTTGATTAATGAAACTGCAGCTTAGATTGACAAATAGAAGCATGGGAACAACCACACAATTATGGATGGATGACCTTCGAATGGTGATGGCGGTAGGAAGAGAGTGGCTTCAGGCTTTAAGCGTGGAATTCCGAAGCAAAAAATGTCAGGAGTAGACGAATATAGGCTGAAAAAATGTGATACAATTCTCGAAGCTACCACTCTTCTTCCCTGCAATGTATACAAGTAATCCCTAAATTTTTAACAAGCTTTTATTAATACCACATTTTATAATATAAATAATTACCGTTCGTTTATTACAGAAGCAATTAATACCGCATCATTTACGCGACTATCAATCCCGATCACCGAGTAAGCATATTGCTCACTTGTCTCTATCAGATGTGGCCCATATATTCATCTCTCTCCCTCGCTCCACTCTTAACCGTAGATTAATTCTAAACGCAGATTAATTTGTGGTTTTAATTAATATTTATGGAGAGGGAGCCATTATTTGAAATTATTTTTCCCGCATTAATCATTCTCTTTAAGGGTTACTCGAATATGCGTATTTGTTTTTCGGGATGATAATTTTCGAGGGCGAGCAGTTTTAGCAGGGGCGACGTACAGCGTTTCTATTCAAACGTGTTCCGTAACCATTAAAGTGTCTAATCAATCTACATGATCAGATTTATTTAAAAAGGTCCGACTAAACAGTTTCGTTTTTCAAGGTCACGCTTCTCGATTATCGTTATTTAAAAACTAGCCAGATCGTTTATGCAGGATTGGTGCAAACTGAGGTAATCATTGTGCAAAACTATTTGAGAATTTTGGAAGCCAATCCTAATCTTTCATTTAGCCTAGTAGAAAATATTTGCTAATCCATCAAAAACAAACCCAGTTTTCAACTGAGAAGCTCGTTCTCACAGTGTATGGGGGCACCATGTTTATATAATTGTAGATCATATAGCAAAACTTATAGTAGTTTGTTTGTTGTTGAGAGCATCTAACCTGTTGTTTTTAAAGTAGTCGTACCAGTTTAAAAAATATTCCTATTTCATTATCGAGCTGCATCCACGGGTGACGATGTTGAATAGGAGACAATATAAAATATGGGAATACTTTATGTTAACCTATGACAGCGGGGTTTAGTATATATTTTGTATCACACCATTTCAGATACACGAAGAATGTAAAGCAATAATTATTGTGCATAAATAATACAACTTCTGAAATAAATTAAGGTAGTAAGTGGCTCATGGAGAAACTGTCGCTTTCTGGTAGCAACTGCCAAATGCCCCCAGCTAGGTTAGTAAATCTAATCCAAAATGAGTAATTGGCATTACAGAATCACTTAATATAAAGTTTGCGAAATCTCCCTAATAGGTTCATTAGATATTCTAGGGTAACGTTTCAGACTGATAACGTCAACACAAATATTAGGATCGCCGGAAAAGTGGAAATTAACTGAAATTCAGCGTTAAAAGTGTTTTAAATTACGGATTTTTTGGTAACGTGTAACCTTATCTCGGATTTTATGGGTTAGTCAGGAAATAACGTTTTGAATGTCTTGAGATAAAATGGACAGATACGTAACGCCTTTCTTACCTAGGGATTCTTAACTGAGAAAATTCTTTACTGCACTAGAGACTAAACAAGAAACGCTGACGCATTTATTTATATTTCCACTAATTATTTTTGTGACGTCAAAATATAAGTATACGTTTAAATCTGAAAATAAATTTAAAAAAGCATGTACCTGTACATGGATATTCTGATATCGGAATGAGTCCAGTAAAAGAAAAAGAAGTTTTTTTTTTTAATGTGATCTTTTAAGATTTATTCTTTGGACATAGTACTAGGTTTTGTTCCATATCAAGTGTGAATTCGTTTAAATACCAATAATAATAATAATAATAATAACAATAATAATAATAATAATAATAATATTATTATTAATAATATTATTAATATTAATTATTATTATTATTATTATTATTATTATTAATAATAATAATAATAATAATAATAACAATAATAATAATAATAATAATAACCCCGCACGGGGGTAGGTGAACTTTGGCTCGGCTGCTTTGGGGTGTGACGTCCACACGGGTCCGAGTTACCTAGCAGTAGATAAAAAATGCCGTAACCCCTGCGTTAAAGGGGGACACTTATGAAAATGGAGATCAACCGAAGCCTCGGAGAAAGGTCGCTGCCTGGGGATCGCCAAGGCATGTCTGGAGCCGACGCTGGACATGACAGCTTGCGGGATGTCGGTGGCAGGGTGCTGAGGAAGCGGGCCCCTGCTGCACAAGAAGCTACAGCTCCACAACCACAACGACACAGGTGTCACCTAAGAACCCAGATACCGCCCGCTGAGGGTGCTGCGCAGGAACTTCAGCCAGCGCTCACTAAGGCGGGATTATCCAGACGACGCATGAAATAGACACGTTCCATGAATGAATTAATAATGCGTATCTATTTTAGGGTAACACAGTAAGGACGAGAGACCATTGGTATATCGACAAGGACTGCATACTGAATTCTGCAGAAATTATCCAGAGCTGCGTGTAACATCCTAGCTGCGAGACTTAACGCCATCAAACAAGAAGTAGAACGCGAACTGCTAAACCTACACAATAACAACGACGATAATGAGGATCATGATGATGGTAAGAATAAGAATCACTATAATAGCGAGAATGGTGACCAGGCGGAGACGGTGGACATGTGGGTGGGACGCCTGAAGTAGCAGAGCAAGAGCTGAACGGTGGGGTACATGATTCAAATAGAGATAATGTGGACAACCAAGCATTAGTCGAAACACTTCTCTCAGAGATGAGAAAGCTAATTGTGGAGTAGAATGGCACCGACCCATTAAGTAGACCACCATTACCTAGGGTGAACCCCTCAAAGAAACTAGGAATCGCCCTTACTATCAAGAACAGCCGAATTCTGCCAAACTATATCACCCAGGCAAACACGTTGGACCACTTACATAATGTTAATCTACTGCGCCATTGCCCGAATCCTGGGAACCAGGAACACCTCATTGGGAAAGAAGATTAAATGCTAGGATTGAAAACATACGAAGAGATATAGGAAGGCTAAAAGAATACATCAATGGAGTAAGGTCCCATAGGCTGGAAGCTTGCGTTCGTTCAATCATGACTCGATGTCGAATCCATGCTCGTGATGATCCAGAAAACCAAACACAGCAGCAATGTCTTGACACTCTAAAACAAAAATTATCTGTATTCTCAGGGCGCTTAAAGAGGTACAAATCGAGTAATAAAAGAAAACGAGATAATGTCTTATTCTAACGATCAGAAAAAATATTCTACAGAGCATTAAAAACGAGGGCTAGAGATTCGAATAACAAATTCCCCAGTAGTGACAATGTTGAACAATTTTGGAGGAAACAGTTAGGAACACCGACCCAGTGCAACGTTGAAGCAGGCTGGATTGCGGGGGAGCGCCGAACCTCACAGGAATACGACCAAATGCCTCACGAGCCATGTACGACAGCAGAAATTACAAACGTGATCAGAGATATCCATAACTGGCAGGCACCTGGGCCAGATGGAATACAGAACTACTGGCTCAAGAAACTCTAATGTACCCACGAAAAATTAACAAATTTAATTAATGACGTAATCGCTCATCGTTAAAATATGCCACGCTTTCTATTTCACGGTACCATACCTTCTATCAAAGGACCCAGAAAACACGGAGGATCCATCCAAGTACCGACCAATCACGTGTCTCCCAACAATGTACAAAGTGATAACAACGTGCTTAGCGCATCGGCTATATGCCCACTGTGAGCGAAACAAGATCATTGCTGACCAACAGAAAGGATGCGCTAAGGGTTCAATGGGGTGCAAAGAGCAACGTAATCGATTCTGTCGTCTGTAATCAGGCATTTTCTAAACGTAGGAATCTGTACATGGCTTACATCGATTATAAAAAGGCTTACGACTCTGTGCCTCATGAGCGGCTACTAAAGATTCTTCAAATATATAAGATTGATGCTGACATTGCTATATTTTTAAGGCATGCCATGACATCTTGGCAAACGAAAATATATCTTAATGAAGCCGGGATTACCACAGAAATCATACCAATAAACAGAGGTATATTTCAAGGAGACGCTCTCAGCCCGCTATGGTTTTGTATTGCGATGAACCCTCTATCCCACCAGCTGAATTCTACTTCCTATGGATACAATATCAAAAACAACAACGAGGCAGGAGAGAAAGTTAATCATTTGCTCTATATGGATGATCTGAAACTTATGGGAACCTACCAAAAATCATCTAGAGCAAATGTTGAAGATTGTAGAACAATTCTCCCTGGATAATGGAATGCGGTTTGGACTGGAAAAGTGCCGTAGAGTGAACATCGTACGAGGCAAAATAGGTCCAGGTCACTTTGAACTTAGGGACGGCCAGAACATCGGGGCAATGGGGGGAGCTGAATTTTGCAAGTACCTCGGAATGAAACAAACAATGCGCATATCACATGGCGCAATAAAGGCTGAGTTAACAGAAAAATTTACTGGAAGGGAAAAATGTTTGGCAAAAATTCAACTTAACAGCAAAAATCTCTGCAAGGCTATCAATACATATGCCGTCTCAGTTCTTGGATACTCGTTTGGATTGGTAACATGGACCGGCACTGACATTGAAAATCTCCAGCGGAAAACAAGATCCTTACTTACCAGAGCACACAAACACCATCCGAGGAGCGCAGTGGAGCGAACAACCTTGCCAAGACATCTAGATGGAAGAGGTCTAGCGGATCTACGTAAACAGCCAGATCGGCAAATAAGTGATTTGCGGAATTATTTTCACAGGAAAGCAAATTCCTCAGAAGTTCATGGGGCAGTTTGTAACGCAGATGACTCTACACCATTGCTTTTAAAAAAACACCAGGTTCAAGATTGACATCATACCGACCTTGAGAAAATTCGAGGGTGGAAGCAAAAGCCCTTACATGGGAGGCATGCGAATGAGGCTACCTAGGATCACGTCGACAATACAGCGTCGAACTAATGGTTAGTTTCAGGACAAATGTTCCCCGAAATCGAGAGCTTTCTGCTGGCTATTTAAGATCAAGTGATTCCCACCGAAACTATCTCAAGTACATAGTTGGGGATGCTTCGGTGATGATCGATGTCGATACGGCTGTCAAACCACTGAGACCATCCAGCATATTACAGGAGGATCACAAACGTTCGCAGCAACAGAATATAAACTCAAGCACGATGCAGTTGCGAAGATATTCCATCAGGAATTATCAGACAAGCTGTTGCTGCTGCAGATGGAAAAGGTAAGTTACTATAAATACACTCCCAAATCTGCTTTAGAAAGTAACATTTATAAGACCTACTGGGACCGTACTGTACTTACTGACCAGACGGCGACCCACGATAGACCGGACATCATTCTCGTAGATAAGCGGGCCAAGGAAGCCACGTTGATCGACATTGCCATACCCAACAACGTCAATTTGCAGGTCAAGTACGCCGAAAATATGGTCAAATATCGGTGCCAAACATTGTGTCATTAGCAGGACTCATTCTAAAGAACCTGTTAATTAATATCAAGTAACTCGGATTGAGCGAACATCTCTTCAAATTGATGCAGAAAGCAGTACTTCTCGCAACAGCCCGTACCGTTTGAAAATTTGTAGGAAATTCGTAGGTACCACCAAGGACCCGATAACATGCGCCAAGCAGTCTTGGAAACAGATAAAGCGGTACTCTATTGGGGCAGGCCTATAGAAACAGATAGAACGGTGGACTACAACAGACCGGATATCATAGATAATAATAATAATAATAATACGTGGACGATCTAAAGTTATATGCTCCCGACCAAAATCAACTATCATCGCTATTGGAAACCACTACTAAGTTCTCTAAGGACATACGAATGAACTTCGGACTAGATAAATGCACATCACTTATAGCAAAAAAATGTAAAACAACGGAAACTAACAACATAGAGCTTCTAATAAATAACATAACATTCCCTACACTACCCAGCAACAAAACATACAAATACTTAGGAGTAAACGAAACACTTACACATAAAACGAAAGAAATGAAAGAAAACATAGAAAACAAATACAAGAACAGGCTAAGAAGAATCATGCACACACAACTCAACGCAAAAAATAAAATTAAGGCTATAAATACCTGGGCAATACCCATACTAACCTACTCATTCGGAGTCATTCAATGGACCTTAACGGACGTACAAGCACTAGACAGACTAACAAGAAAAATCCTAACGGATAATAGAGCCCTACATCCTAACTCGGCTGTTGAAAGATTGTATCTACCTAGGAAACAAGGAGGACGAGGCCTAATCAACATCGAACTAACACATAACATTCAAATACATAGCTAACAAAGATATTTCAACATGAAGGCAACACAGTCACCACTACACGCGTCTATCAAACAAGCAGACAAAAAATACACACCGCTCAGCACACACACACACAAATGCAACAAATAGACAAGAAAACGTTCCTCACAAACATCACACAGACATGGAACAGCAAAAAACTACATGGCAAATTCAAGAACGATCTGGATAAACAACATCAGCTCTCAACCAAGTGGATCGAACTCGGACACCTGTACAGTGAAACAGAAGGATTCATGTTCTCCATACAGGACCAAGTTGTGCCGACAAAAAATTACCAAAAGTACATCACAAAAACTAACATAGAAAACGATAACTGTAGAGTGTGTAAATCAATGCCCGAAACGATACAACACATAACATCAGGATGTTCTATTCTAGCACAAACAGAATACCTAAACAGGTACAATCTGACAGCCAAAATCCTCCACAAATACTTACTCCACAAACATAACATTAAAACAATAGAAGAGCCGTACTACAAATACACACCAGACCAAGTCAACGAGAACCAGAATTACAAAATATACTGGGACCGAGGAATTATAACCGATAAAACAATTATAAACAATAGACCAGATATAACAGTAATAGACAAAATTAACAAAATCACAATGTTAATAGATATTGCACACCCCCTGGAGCACAACATACAGAAGACAATAACAGAGAAAATACGAAAATACACGGACCTAGCTGAAGAAATAAAATCAATGTGGAAAATGGAAGAAGTCCTCATCCTCCCCGTAGTCATCTCAGTCACAGGCCTCATACCACCGGAGTTACCCGCAGGATTCACGAAACATAATCTTCCACATCAACTAATAACAGACATGCAAAAATCAGTGATCCTAGAAACATGTCGGATAGTCAGGAAAATCCTAAAATAAGTCAACAAGGTGTGAGTTTTGCGAAAGCCGTCACTACCTTTTACCACATATGTAAATGTGAGACTAAACAAAATAATAATAATAATAATAATAATAATAATAATAATAATAATAATAA
>JAEQML010067928.1:0-18684 GCA_016904865.1 Pissodes strobi | reverse complement strand
ATACCCCTGTCAGACTAGGGACCGCCAAAGGAATGAGTCTGAGGCCGATGCTTCGAGTGGAAGCGGCCCTAGGTGGTAGATGCATAAGCCTACTCGCATCGTCCGGTGAAAGACCACCCCACCAGAATTGGGGAGCGCTAAGTGGTTTTCCCAAATCACGTTCCGCTTCCGCGCTGGTGATCCCGGGTTTCACAGTAGGAATATATGGACATGATGGTGCTTCCAGGATCAAAATATTCCGGAGGTAAACTCCCCGGCCATTCGGATCTCCGGGCGCTGGGTGGCCCTGAGAGCCCTTCATTCCGCATTTCACAGACAGCAAAGATACCGAACCAATTTAGAATAGATTTCTGCAACATAAGAGGCCTAAATACAAACATAAATTCGGTACACCAACATCTACAAGCAAATAGACCACACATATTAGCCCTTACAGAAACACAAGTATGTTCTACAACAACAACAGTGAACTACCTCTATCCTGGTTACGACTTACATACCCGATTTAGATATAAGTTCGGAATATGCCTTTTTGTCCGAAGCGACCTTTCATGTCACCGCGAGGAAGCACTCGAACCGAACAACCTTGACGTCATGTGGCTCAAGTTCACCGCCAAGGGATTAACCAAGTTTATATGTTGTCTCTATCGCCCTCCGAGCGATAGAGCCTACCAAAGCTTTTTCTCAACACTAGCTACCACCTTTGACTCAATACAGGTCGATCACCCCAGTTCAGAAATAATCGTTCTGGGAGACTTCAATGCCCACAACACCAACTGGCTCAAACATCACAACAAGACCGACAACGAAGGTAGAGAAGCTGAAGCATTTGCCATCAGCTGCGGGCTTACTCAACTTGTAGACGAACCAACTCGAATCTCAGAGAGGGGCGAATTCGCCGCCCTCCTGGATCTTTTTCTGACCACAAATCCTGACCAGTACAAGGTTACAATTGGTCCGCCATTAGGTACCTCCGACCACAAACTTATTACAACGGTTTGTGAATTGCCACTCATACAGAAGGATCCACCATTGCCTCGCAAAATCTGGCATTACAATTCTGCAAACTGGGACGATCTGAGGCAGTTTTACCTAGATTTTCCTTGGCTGGACGTCTGCTTTGCCACTGACGACCCGTCAGACTGCTGCGAAGAGATCATGCAAGTAATCTCCTCAGGAATGGAAGCATACATCCCAAATTCCATCAAGTTACCATCAAAAGGAAGCCCTGGTTCGACAAAAGATGCGAAAGAGCTGTAGGAAGGAAACAGCAAGCCTATAAATACTGGCAGCAAAATCAGACCGCTGAAAATCGCAATTATTTTATCGAAGCGAGAAACGAGTGCAAGCGTGTGATCGACGAAACTAAGGACAAACACAATCAAAGGATCAGGAATAAACTTTTGCAATGCCCCAGTGGCTCCAGGAATTTCTGGTCGGTAGCAAAGGCAGTAAGTAACAACTTTACAAAAACGTCTCTCCCACCTTTGACGGACGAACGTGGCATCACGGCGACTACAGCCAAGGAAAAAGCAAACATGCTCGCCAAAATGTTTTCATCGCACTCTATCTTAGACGTGCCCCAAGGTAAGACTCTCCCCACTATACCGAACATCAACACCACCATGGCAGAAGTCAAGTTTTCTCATCGTGATATTCGCAAAATCCTTAAAGAACTAGATACGCAAAAGGCATCAGGACCGGACGGAATACCTGCCATCGTGCTAAAGAACTGCGCCAACGAACTAACACCTGCTTTTTCCAGGCTTTTTTCTCTTTCTTACAGAAAAGGGATTTACCCATCCTCTTGGAAAGTCGCTCGAGTGCAACTTGTTCCAAAAAAAGGCAAGAAAACCACGCCCTCAAACTATCGCCCGATTGCCTTGCTTCCAATAATCTCCAAAGTCATGGAACGTGTAGTCAACCAGCAACTACTCAAGTACCTCGAGAGCAACAGAATAATCAGCGATAATCAATACGGCTTCCGCAAAGAGAGATCGACAGGAGATATATTGGCCTATGTCACTCATATATGGAGTAGGGCAATTGAAAACTACGGAGAGTCTCGAGCGATTGCGTTGGATATTTCAAAGGCATTCGACAGAGTTTGGCATGACGGACTGCTCAACAAACTGCCGTCCTTGGGACTGCCCGCCTCTCTCTGCAGCTGGCTGGCCAGTTTCCTTAAGAAGCGATCCCTACATGTTGCAGTCGATGGACACATCTCGGACACATTCACCATCAACGCGGGCGTGCCTCAGGGCGCAATACTTTCACCAACTCTGTTCCTCATCTATATTAATGACCTGCTGATCGAAACGAATAATCCTGTTTACAGTTTTGCAGATGACAGTACCCTTGTCTCCCACTTTAGATCAGAAAAACCCTTACCAGCGATTGAGACTCATCACCGCAGACAGGAGCAGATTACAGCAATTAATCAAGACCTGGAGAAAGTTCAAACTTGGGGCGACCGAAATTTGGTCCAGTTCAATGCAGCAAAGACCCAAGCAGCAACGTTTACTAAGAGGGCCAATATAGCGGGCCCTGACATCATTATGGCAGGATCGACCATTCCTTCATCTTCGTCAATCGGGCTGCTGGGTGTCTCGGTCAACAGTAATATGTCATGGCATGACCATGTTGCTAACATCGCAAAATCAGCCTCCCAGAAGCTTGGTGCGCTATTTCGCAACAAAAAACTCTATACACCGCAGCAGTTGCTCTTGCTGTACAAAGCGCAAATGAGACCGTGCTTAGAATATTGCTCACATATCTGGGGTGCCGCACCAAAACATACCCTAAAGCTGCTGGATTCCATTCAGAAGAGGGCTGTGCGTCTCGTCGGCGATCCGGAGTTGACCCGGAATCTGGATAGTCTGGAACATCGCAGACATGTGGCCGAGATGTCTCTGTTTTACAGATACTTTCACGGCAGATGTTCCCAAGATTTGGCCCGCATAATCCCGCCCCTGGCAACTCCTGTCAGGCAGTCCCGACAGACGGCAAGAGCGCACCAGTTCGTCGTACAACTAGAAACACCTAGAACATCGCTTTACCAGAACTCCTTTGTCTGGCGCACTGTGTCACTGTGGAACTCACTTCCAGGACATCTGTTTCCCACTAATTACAACCTACAAATATTCAAGAACCGTGTCAATCAACATCTTCGCACACACACCGCTCGTCGAGCGCCATAGGATCTACCTTTAGTGTGTATGCCACTGCCATAAAAAAAAAAAATATACACTGTATTTTTCGAGGTTGTTGTTGCTTGAACAATTTGTTCTTTGGTGAGCCACTCCTAAAAATAAGATAATACATAGGTATTTTATTTTCGGGAAAACAATACTTTGGCCCTCCCTGTTTCACTCAATATTTTTGAAATATAGAAACATTTTTAAAGCCCTCTGCGATTTTGTATCGTATTTCGATAAATCTTTGCATATTTTGGGATACATCATAAACAAGCATTTAAAAAGTATAAATTGTGTTTTCATTGCACTTTTAAATTCTAGATAGTCTTATAATCCTAAATCCGACCAACTGAAAGAAATAAAAAATTACTAATTAATATCTGCGACGCAACACCAGTCCTAATATTAATTAACTCTTTAATTTAGAAGGCAAAGTTGTTCTTAATAAAAGTTAGGAGCGAAATTAAACATGTGTATATAGGGAGTGTACAAAGATCAAAAACTGCCTTCAAAATAAACGATCATCAATAATAGTATATTATATACCTAGGTTGAGAAGTAAGCCATTATTTACCGAGCACTTTTATATCCTGAGGCGCATAGCGCCGAAGGATATAATGTGCGAGGTTAATAATGGCCTTCTCAACCGAGGTATATATAGATTTTTTTTACTACTAACACTGATATATTACCGTATTTGATTCGATTTGATTTTTATATTAGTCATTTTCTACTTATTTTTCAAATAGTTCGAAATATCAAGTAGCCTGGAAGTTCAGTTGTCTAACTGACAGATATCGTAACAAGAAGCGTTTTTTCGCGAGCTAACTACAATTAACCACGGCATACTACAGGATACTACTTTGTTTTCACGAGGATTAATTTAATTGTGGTAAGTGAGGGGAAGTTTCGTGACGTCACTATTACATCATCATTTTTCAACTACGGCTTACTACAACTTACATACGTGACGAGTTGTGGTACTCGAGGTTTGATGGAGTCATGGCGGATTAATTTTGAAACATTAAACATGTGAAATGTTTGTTTTTCCATTCTGAACAAGTTTGTAAATTATACGTTCATGAAATTCTTCTATAGAAGCCTCATACGCATTGGAATTCCTACACAAATGTGCCCCAAATGGGATTTGGGCAGCATAAAGTATGCTGAACATATTCATCGAAAAAATACCATTAGTTTGCTTATCTCCAGAGGCCACCATTCTGTCATTAAAAATATGAGTAAACGTTCTGCACTGATCAAACTGATCATTTTCAAATAAATATGCAAAATATCTATATTCTTTTCTAGCAATACAAGATCTAACTACGGTATTTTGGCGAAGACAGAAGCAGACAGTACAATTTGTGGTGGGGTGCCCGCTTGGCACTTACTTCAGTATTACTTGTAGTTAACCGTGGTTACTCGCCAAAAACGCTAATAATCTCCTGACAGCTTCATACATACAAAGTACCTTCTTTCCATCTAAATTTTGACAAAATCGCATTATTAATAAGAATATTATGGGGAGTCATGAAAAGTGAGTCATACTGTATATAATTTTTTTACTAATAGCACTGATACAATCCTTATCATTATTTGAATTGATTAGATTTTGAAATTAATCATTTCCTACTCATTTTTCAAATAATCCGAAATGACAACTAGTTGTCAAACTAACAAGTTTGACATTTTGACATTTTCCGTTTCCGTTTCATTATTGACCTAGGTTTTTTTTTAATATTATTATTTACCTAGGGTGAGAAATGTTACTTCTCATTTGAGGAATGGAGTAAATAATGGTGATTTATCATGTTAGTAGTAAAAAAACATACATTTTTTCTGAAATTGTTTTTGATATTACATATAATTGTATACAAATAGATACTCTAAAATTAAGTTTAATTTTTTATTGTTAGTCTGAATTTTTTTGTACTTTTTGCACCCCCTTTTTATTAGGATTTTATTAATACTTCATATTTTAAAAACAAATCACTAGCAAATTATAGTTACAGTAAAAGGAAAACGCCTTGCATAGAAGACCAAGATAATACCAAGAGCTATACAAAAGTCTTGTGAAACAATAAGTTTCACACCCTTGCAAAAAAAAAATCCCGTTTAAAGTTGTATTCCACATCATCTCGTTTAAATAAACCCGCGCAAACGGCCCTATGGTCAGCTAATCACCACTGTTCATGTTCAAGGGCAATGCAACATAAACAATTCCTCAAAGTGGCTATAACCATCTACTGTTAAATGTATCTAATGGAATGATTGTGAAAATACTCCAATTATGAAAAATCCAACTTTTAATGAACCTTCCTAAAGTTAAATTCTCCCGCCCCTATTTCGCTGTAACAAACAAATTATGCTCGGCTAAGCTGTGGGTTTGCGTCACTGATTTATAAGGCCGGTTAAAACCAGAAATCTGTGGGTCTATGTAAAGACAAACAATATCTATTCATAAAAATTACGGTTTTCTGTTAATGGATATTTAATTCGCAGACCTTCTGGATTAAAAAACGATTTAGTTCAGTACATTTTAGTTAGGTATATTATTACTGTGAGAAAAATGTACTGTTTTGTTGGGTAATTACTTCCCTTATGTACTAAGAAGAGTAGGAGAAAGTTGGGTAAGAGAACGCACTTAGTGGAAATTTATTAATAAAATTCATACCAAGAAACACAAAATCGTGAATATATATCAGTAACATCTAATAACATAAATTATGTAAATCTCTTAAAGATTAAAAAAATGTAATTTATTTAAAAAAAACTGCAATGCGTAGGCTTAATCGCCCAAAGGGCAAGAGTCTGCAATTTATTCAGATTCACCCTCGCACCGGTCACAATTGAACGGTCCTAATTCTGCATATGCTGTGCAGCCTTCGTGATAACATCTTTTACATGTGTGGCATTCAGTAGATTCCTTAAACTAAGTCTCACCCAAATTATAAAATCATCATTAACCCTTGATCGTAAATTTTAAATAATCAATACTGCCTGACTAAAATCTCAATTTATAAAGTTCTGACTAAATAACACAATCACAGAACGTCCTAAATATAGTTCTAAATAAAGCAATCACAAATTAATCCCGTGAGTGATAATATCATTGGCCAAATAAACAGTTAAAAAAATAGTAAATCAGATAATACCTGTGAAGCAAATATGACAGGAAATCGAAGTGAGCTCAATTCGGTAACCTGCTTATGGACAAACCTAGAGTTGTAGTTATGTAAGATGGTCTACAGCCATTAAGCTTACAGCAAATTACAATAAGTAGGTTCATTTAAGTGAGTATACGCAATACAAGAATAAATCAGATAATAAGACACGTTAGTAGATACGATACAAGATAATAAATCACTTAAAGTCATTTAACGGTAATTTCGATAAAAATACGGTAAGTAATTATATGACCTAGACCTAAAGTAAGATCGTAGCTTTTAGGTAAATGTACGTAATACAAAAAAGGTAAATCAGATAATTACAGTGATATTAGCAAGACACTGGCTAATCAAGATAATATCAGATAATTTCAATAATATTAGCAAGACATTCGATAACCGAGATAATATCAAATACGATAGTGAAGAAAGTTTGTATCAATTAACTAAGTAGTGATAATAAACGGTAATAGAGACAACAAAAGATAATTATCGATGAAAAGTCACTTAACGGTAAGTTCAAGAAAAATAAGATACGTAATTATAGAGCCTACTTATTTGTCTTTTACACTTGACCACGCAGAAGTAGAAGTCACTGGCAGTGGTTGGTGGCTATTTTCGAACACACGCGGCTACTTGGTTGGTCCCAATTAAGGCTCTTTACTGCTTTCTGCGAAGCTGCACGTCACACCATGCGGTCAGCATCACTTCGACAAAAAACTCTCTAGGCCGGGGAAATATCGGGCGGCGGATGGAGCCCCGAGGAAGGACCCCAGTTAAATTATAAATAATTTTAACTATCTAATATAGAAACACAAGGCTAAAACATACTTTTTAAAAGCGTAACTTCACTTTATGTAAAGTATATTTACGGAACGAAATTGTCGATAATACGAGAAAATGTTAATGGCTGTGTGCTTGCCAATGTATCTCATGATGAATTGATACGAAATATGGAGATGATATCAAAAATTACAACGATAATATCGCCACTTTGATACTTATCTTTCTCTCCTTCCTTAAGCGTTCATCGCTTCGAAGGGAAAGTCCACATCAATTGCCAAAAAAATAATATCTTCGGCATCCGTGAAGAGAGTATTCGAGCACTTCGTAACTGTATTTGTCGATACCGGTGGGGTGCGTTTCAATATTCATCATCATCATCATCAGCCATTTCTCGTCCACTGCTGGACATAGGCCTCATCCAGGTGTTTCCACTGTTTTCTGTCTTGCGTGGTGCTAATCCAGTGGTGTGCTTCAAGTTTGTTTTCTAGGCGCTTTGTGATTATTTTAGTGAAGAGTTTGTATATTGGGAGAGTAGGCTTATTGGTCTATAATTATCTAAGTTAGTTATGTCGCCTTTCTTGTGGATAAGTATTGTAACCGCATTGTTCCATCTCTTGGGGATCGTGCCTTTTTCGAGACATAAGTTTAGCAAGGCAGTAATTTTTTTTAATGATTTGGCCTCCCCCACTTTTCACCGCTTAAATCACACTATCTGGTCTTCGGCAGAGGATTTGCCTCCTTTAATGTCTTTGAGAGAATATCTCACCTATTCTGTTGTGATCTCTGGCATATCTTCAGAGCCTACATTCATTATTCTTGGATTCTTCCCCCCTGTTTGTCTTACCTGTGGCTTCGTCCAATGTTCAAAGTATGAAATAATTCATGTTTTATATTCGAAGGTATACATTCTAAGTTCAGAATAGGTATGTTAGGTTCTAATGTAAGGTAAAGAGAATAACAACCACATAAATCTACCTGTGAAAAAGAAGAAACTATATTACTGGGTTTGGTAACATTGGCACCCATTCAAGCCTTGATGGGAGGTGGAAGATTGAGGATTGTGGTCTTCGCTCCATTCTGAAAGTTTCTTGAATGGCGACATCAGCCTGTCGGATATAGTAGCTGGTGCATAATCTTCGGGATTGAATACTTTTGGGTCATAGAGCCAAATCCCGCAGAAAGGGAGAACATTCACAGATGTTTCAATTGAAAGTGTCCTTGAATAAGCCTTGCTAAATAATTCACATATTTGGTATTTTGTGATTGTTCGGCCAGCATGAAGAGACTTTTCACACTTTTGACTATAAGCGGTTTTGAGCTCTCTAGCAATTCGTCTATCAAGGGGCTCTAACTGGTGACTGCTATGTGGTGGTAAACTTTAAAGTTCAATTTAAGCGCGACATTTATTAATGGCAGCCAATGAGATGTGGCTCGAGTGATTGTCTAATATTAATATAACTGAATCATTAAGGTTGCATTTCGTGGTTCTGAAAATGACCAATCCATTCTAGAAATAATTACGAGTTTATGAATCTTTGGTCTGAAATCTGTAGTATTGTATCAGGGGGAGTGCCATTAATCAATTCTCCTTTTCTTCTTTTCAGAATCGGTGTCTCATCCATTTCGTACCTTCGATGCTGCATGACATGCTTCTTTTTAACTAAGTTTTTGAGGTTATAAAAACGATTCACTTGAACTCTATTAAAACCAGAGGCCCTTGCAAGTTTTATTTTCCCTGGCACTCGGACAATCAAATTGTAACGCATACAGAATGAAAATACTCAATCCTTACCCGTCATTTTCTTATAGATTCGTTAAATCTGTGACTAACGCCGTTTTTGTCTGCGAATATATAAAACTATCCGAGACCGAGACCTGGCAAGTCTCGGTCTTAGTCTCGAAGAAAAAGATTAGTCTCGGTCTCGGGTCTCGAAGCTCGAGACCTAGACCGAGACTACCTTGGTCTCGGTCTCGGTCTTGTCTCGGTTTGGTCTCGATCTCGGTTTGAGCAAATAAAAAGTAATTAAATAATTTACTGTTTTATTTCGTTAATAACACAAACGTTACTTCGGAATGTTAAGTTAAATGAAACATCTAATAAGTGTCTTTTGTGTATCAGTTCTTGGTGTAGATGTGATATTAGGGATAAACTTCTTAAATAATTTTACATTTTTTGTTTGCAATAGTTGTTTGGATAATAATAGTTAACTTAAATAGGTACCTAATAATATTTACAATATTTCATGTTAGTTTCTAAATTGTTGTTTTGATATAAAAATGCTCACCTCTAATGTAGGTAGGTATACAAGTGACAGGGATTTTTAAGTATGTACATACACATGAAAACTAGGTACCGATTTATGTAAATTTTATTGTCAAAGTCAACGCTTTTCTTCTTGTTTTTTACATTTCTTATCAGTTGTAGCGTAGCCATACAAAGTGATGTCATTTTCAAACATTCTGTTCCAAGAACTACATGGCTAATATAATAATATGGAAACATTTATTTTGAAAACTTAAAATTTAACCGTATACAGGGTGTCGCGAAATTAGTGGACGAAACATCAACCATGTATTTATCGGTCAATAATAACTAAAATTTTTCTTATAAATATATATCGGGAAGGGAGCTAGAGCCTCTTAAAAATGGGCCCCTGAATATGGTTTTCTTTAATTATTTCCGAAACAGTGTAACTTTAATATTTTGCATTTAAAAATGGAACTAAAAATAAAAAATTTTAGTCAGGTGCGAACATTTTAGGAGGTGAATCTAAAAATTAGCTTTTTTTGTACTATCTTTTTATATATTTTTTTTCTTCAAATTTTGAAAATCTGATTTTTTTTCGCAAAAAAGTGCCCTTTAGTTTGCTTCGCTAGGACGCAGCGTTTTTGAGAAAAACGGATTTTAAGTATACTGGCTGCCAAAAACGGGTGTAAAATGAAGGTTATATATTTTGGTATTCCACAAAAATTCCTTTTGACGTTACAAAACTTCATATTATTATAAAATAGTAGAAACACTTGTTCCAGAAAAAAGTTTGACAGATTTTCAAAATTTGATAAATTATAGAATTCAATTTATACCCGTTTTTGGCAGTCGGAATACATTTATAATCCGTTTTCCTCAAAACCCTGCGTCCTAATGATACGAAATAAGAGGCACTTTTTCTTTACCCAAAAAAACTTTTTCAAAATTTGTAAAGAAAATTAAAAAATAGCCCACAAAAAAGTTGACGTAAATTTTTTATATTCACTCCCAAAATGTTAAGCACCTGACCTGACTAAAATTTTCTATTACTTATTCCATTTCCGAATTCTAAATATTAAACTTAGTGTACTTAGGGGAATTTCAAAATTTTAAAACTATTTTACACAACTTTGGAAATAATTAGAAAAAAACATCTTTAGGGCCCACCTTTAAAAGGCCCTCGCTCTCGTAGGGGACGTTTCCCGATATATGTTTATAGAAAAAATGTAAGGTATTTTTGACCAAGAACTACAGGGCTAATGCTTCGTCCACTAATTTTGTGACACTCTGTATAGGTATACGGTATATACTGTATAAGTGGATATGGTCAAAGGTGGCCATTCATCTTTTAATATACTAATCTGCCACTGTTGTACCAGAAGCAGATATCCAGTTGTTTTAATGGATAGGCGATGTTTTATTACCTTGTACCTAGATATTACGAAAAATGTGAAAACTCATAGCTGTTTATTGCTTGGAAATGGCTCAAAATAAGTTATCTACATAATTACATATTATGTACATAACAGTATAACCTTTCTTCTAGGATCTTAAAAAGAAACAGCCCAATTTAAAATGAACAAGCGTTATACCCGGATTTGCACGATTTTTCAATTTTTTGGTTGATTGGACCCCGTTGGCATAAATGCCAATAACATACATAAAAATTTGATTATTTCAGAAAAATAAGTTTTGAAAATTCGACAAATAAAAAATAGTTTTTCTATTTTGGTATCATAAAGAAGTCTTTTCGATACGCAAAGTAGTGTCGAAAAGAAGCTCTTTTCGACACTACTTTTGTTGACCGGTTGCTATGATATTAACAAAATTGTTCAATGTAAAGGCTCACGAGCAAAAATTTCGACACCGTTTTGAATGGGATTCCTAATAATACAGACGTCAAAAGTGACAAGATGGCCGTCCAACTTTTGATCGCGACTTGAATAAATTAATGTTTTTCATCAAAAAACGTGCAAAATAGAAAAAATAGTATAAAACATACGTTTTAAAAGACATTTAGCGCACTCGCACGTTAGGAAACTCCCCGCAAGCGGGTCGTTTCATAATTTCGTGCTCGTGCGATAAAATATGGTCTTTTAAAACTAGTATCTTAATATACTATTTCGAGACCGAGACCGAGACCGAGAGTCTCGTTACCTTGGTCTCGGTCTTGGTCTCTTTCTCGATAGGTAAGTCTCGGTCTCGGTCTCGATTCTAATTTCCAGGTCTCGGTCTCGTTTTCGAGAGCGAGACCGAGACAAGACCGAGACCGAGACCATAGTCTCGCGAACCCCTAATTTAAACCATAAGTCTGCTGTTTAATTCTTTGCAGTAATTAGCTAAGTTCCTTTCCATGTTTGGGGAAAAACTGATTTGAATCACCCAAGAAAGGTCGGTATAGAATCGGCTTTCAAAAGTTTTCGAAGAGTTGCTTCATTTACTATAATAAATTTTGTGTTGGATCTTTTACTCTCACGTTGCGCCACTCTCTTAACAAATTCCAGCAATTCTCTAGAACATACTAACTTTCGATTGCTTTTTCGAATCTACTTTCCCATTTTGAACTTATCTGCGCACCTGAAATCAAACACACTATTTAGCCCAAGATTGAAATAGGAGTACACACCCGGCAGATAGTACGCAGGCGAACTCTTTGCTTGCGTACTTCTTAAACAAATTAGGCACCTGCGAAGTATGGCAACAACTAACAGCCAAGCCGGTACTGAACAAACCTCAACAGAACATGTTCATTCGTAAACAAAATTTGAATCTATCAACTTATTTTCAGTATAACAGTTTTCACATGGTAAATGGCATCACAAAATACTTTTTACTTTAAACGTTAAAGCGATTTAAAATTTATAATAACAAGTATCATAGAGGGCTATCACTAGAATATACGAACACATCACTATGTAGGGAACAACCCAATAAGTGTTTAATACTTACGTCAGAGATTTTAATTCACATTAAGAATAATTTCAACACACCTGCAAAATCATTTATATAAAAGATCACATTGTGAAGTTGCCATGTTTGGTCCACAGGCGTCAGAAGAGAGCAGAGAGTTCCTCCTCAAATTCCTAGGTGCAATGCGAAAATGAATAGCATCCGGTATTATGGGCAAAATAAAAATTGTTGTTTACCAGTCGTCCGTATAGACTGATACTTAAACCAAAATGCTCAATAATTTATCCCAAAATATTCAGCAAATCGAGTGTATATACCTTTATATACGCTCTTTCTGGATAGCATAGTACAAACACAAAATGGATGATCTATACTGCAGTAAAAACCGAATATACGAGTAGCTTGGTTTTATCAGAGTCCAAAGATTCTAATATTTACGATGTAATCATGTAGCCACTCGTAAAGCAAAACGTAGTGGACAGATTTCACAACATAACCCGTATAAATTTGGCCAGCTCAATTTTATAACTAAAGTGCATTCGTAGCAACTTTTTTACGGGTATGAATGTACCTCATTTAGTTTTAAGTTTAGGTTATTCTCTCTATACACTATCAAGATCCGTCTGATCATTTCCAATATTATAAGTGATGATGGCTCGAAATTTGAAGAACACTTTGTTTTTCTTTTGGTCATTTTCCTTGTCCATATTGTCATAGTTACGAGGTTTTGTATTACATTTAAACTTAAGGGTGCATTTTTGACGAATCCATTGGGCTAGCAAAACACCCTCGAAGCAACAACTTTTTTAGATAAAATGGTTTCAATTTGTAGGCAAAATTTCACCGATTCTCAATAATTTTTTATGGAACAATTGACCAATTTCCATCCAGTTGTGTGGCAGAGAGGGCTTAGCAAATATAACGCATTTGACATAAAATTTATAGAAATAGAAAATTTGGGAAGGGTAGTATCAGTGGTCAAAATTAAGTTTGACCTGTCCGATTATTCCCAGATTAATCCCAATCCAACCCTGATGAAAATCAGCTCAAAAGAGTCATCAATTTGTCTATTATTGTAAGAAACTAAAAACAAAACATCTTAATATTTAAAAGGCATTTCTTTCCAATGATGGAGTTAGACCAGACGAACGTATTGACAGCATCTGCATGTTTCACTTACATCATCTTCTGATGTAGCAGATACTTTTACATCTTCAATATTGCTAACTAATGCATCTTGAATAAGTTCTCCTTTAGTTAAATTTATAACACGCTCTTTTTCCACGGCCCATTTCGTAATGTTCTCGCTTATATTTTGGATCAATGGCTCTTAAGGATTCGGTAATTTTTTCAATGTTCCTCACTTAAGTTCTCAGAGTGAACTATTTTCGTTACCTACTTTTTTTGGTGTCGGAATTTCACCATGGTTTCCATATTGTTTTAATATTTTTGGAAGTTATGGTCCTCCAAGATTGAACAAAATTGTTTTCTGCATCTTTTAAGTTAGGCTGCCCCAAAATCTTGAGGTTTCGATCAGGATTAACTTTTTCAACAGATGGATGTGATGGTGCATTGTTTATCAACAAGGCTTTTCGGGGTTTGTTAACCCTAGCTAAACATTTTTAGACCTCATGTATGAAACATATTTTGAACCTTTCCATAAATAGTGGTCTCGTCTTTAATTTTTGGTAGATGCTTTGTATACAAATAGTAGTGGACTTTAATTTCTATGTGTTCATGGATTCGCCGTTATCTTCAAGAATGACAGTCGTTACTTATGTGATCCCGTCACGCTGCTGCTCGGCATAACTGTCAAACGGTCTTTTGATATTTTCGACCTCGTGCTGAATTTTTATCTTGATGAAACCAATGGTATCAGGTAGAGTTAACCGAAAAATTTCAACTCATCATCATTACTCACTGGTCCATTGCTAAATTCCATCAATTCAACAACAGATCAAATTTTTTTCCTGAAGCCGTATTACAGAGAAACATCATTGGAAAGTTTTTCGCCGCTAAAACGAAATTGGTGTCTCAGCTCGAATTTATCTAGTCAGCCCGAATTTCCTAAAAAAAATGTTTTCCTTGATATTTGTTGATAAATCTGTTTAGCCTTTGTTCGTAAAATTTCCTGTGAAATATTGTATCTATTTCGCGTTACGTTGTTGTAAAAACCAACTATGCAATGTGGCAGCAAAGCCTGCTTTTCTACTAACTTTTGTTTTGTTTACAAAAATACATTGAATAAAGTAAATTCGCAAACAGGCTCGATTGCTCTTGTTAACGGAATGTAATCATTTGAAATTGAAACATCATGACTCGATTCGACGTAGGCGACGATGGTCAATGCATCCCATGAATTGGGACCGTGTAACAAATGGCGAATCGCGTCATAAACGTGTGTGTAAGCTATCTGCTTTATTTTGATATTCAACAGCATTTGTCGTCTGGCAGTCTTGCTACGACTGAAGCCGATGCCACGCCGTCTCGAGTGCACTAAACTACCTGAAAATCAAAATATTTTAGTTATATGCGAACACATCGCAGTGTACCTCATGGTACCTCTTATTTCGCCGCTTCGCTATGATATATTCCCATGAGCCATTATTGTTTTATTTAGTAGGAGGTCCACCTCGCCCCGCTCCACTTTTCTTACCTCTCAGCTCAGCACCTCACTATGGTCGCACCATCAGTTGCTTAATTGTTCCAAGAGCAATCCGAGGCCCATTTTTAGAACCGAGACTTGCAGAATCCGAAGATGTTGTTGGTCTTCCTCGTTTCTTTACAGGCAATTTGCCACATAATATCAAGGCTTCAGCTAAATTTCTTCTAAAGTGTACTGGATCTAGGTAGTATGCTCTGTTTGAATACTCCAAGATTTCAGCCCTTATTGCAGCTATGAATTAACTGAAGCCATGTCTAAGGCACGTGAAATAAAAAGTCTATAGTGGGTGATAAGAAAATCACACTTATCGCCTCCTCCCATCCCATTATTATTGAGTGACACTACCGTTAGGCGTGGTATTTCTATGTATTGTTTTTCATTTTATCCCTTCCCCGACACATGATGTGGAGCCATTTAAACCAGATTGGACCAAAGGATTACCACACTTCTCTACCTATTTGATCAAAACAACAGCAGAATTTTGGCAGATTACATTTTCAATTAAGCCTCTTTCTAACTCTTTTTTCATTGCCCTGACGATGACGCCCTGTAGACGTTGGTTTGGATAAGCGATCTTTTCGAATTGTCACAGCCACGCAAATATATTTGTTTTATTTTTGGATAGCCATTTAAATAGCCAGTAAGAACTAAAGTAAATATTAAAAACAACGTCTATTCCGTTCTCAATTCCGTGGAAGCTATCTGATAAATTTTAGAGCCATAAATCGTTTCAGGCGTTCCACACATTAAAAACGAGTTTACGTCTCACTTTATTGGTTTGTTCTTGATGTATTGTTTGATGTTTAGAGATCCATTTGAATGAAACCATTTGCTTATCGACGCTGTAAACTTCTTCGGGATCCAACAAATTGCACCTTTCTCATATGGTGTTATACAAAGGCCGTATTTTTCATAGTAGACGGCACAATTTTTGTCCTCTTTTGAAGTAAAGTGCAGGTCGTTTCTAAGTTTGAAAAACCGATTGGTTGTACAAGATTCTGAACGGCATACAAGTATTTTTATTCACACAAGACTCCTGTAAAGTATATAAAAAAATCCAGGGAAGACTGCAAATTTATTACTTGCCTCTGGTAAGATGCAGGGTCTGCTTCTTTGTGTTTTTCTCCTGGATTAGTTACAGTTTAAGTCAGTGGAAGTTCTTCTATTTCTTCAGGAATAGGGCTGGTGCGCACAGAAAACAGTTCATCTAAAGAATTGTTGCAGTGGTATTATATTATCAACAGTTGGCTTCTTCTTACCTCCTGTCAATACTTCACCTACTTCGTTCCAGCCATCATTTTCTTCTAACTCCAATACTTCTTCTAATTCTGCTTCGTCTCCACTGAGAATTTCAAAGAACTCCTTTTCTGTCAATTATCGACACCTACTTATCGGTCATGGTGTACACTATAATGTACATACTGTTATAACTTTATGTATTCAATCTGTTTGTTTGTTTTTTGGAGACAGGATTATTTTGTATTTACCTTGTATAATAATATTCAATACCCAATAACACATACAAATATTTAACATTTTTTAGTAACAAAACGTGACTCAAGTGATAATAAGCAACAACCACGTGTCGCTTCTTATTATTTTTTTGGTAATGATGGTGAAATGCTGTTTACGCGCCCCTAATTCTCTTGAAGCAGGGAGTGCGGGGGACTTGCCTAGTTATGTAGGAACACCCACTAAAACTCCCCCGTCCACAGGGGGCAAGATCTTCTACGACCTGCTCCACGGGTAGGATCCTTGTGGTTTGTTTAACCATTGTCTCTTGGTGGTAAGAAGAAGAAGCCTCATACGCCCTGACTAAGGGGAGTTACCTCTCTATGTTTGGAGTTTTCTTAGTCATTTGCCTGTATTGTCATCTGATTGTCTGGATCGCAATTTGTATGGATGCCTAAGGAGCTTGTCCCCTAGGCTGATGCCTCCTGGGAGAGGCAGCTAGTTCTCCGGGGGCAGCTGGTCACATACCATTCTGAGTAGGCCCTTCGGCCTTCTGTAGTACGTCCTATGCTGCTGCTCTTCTTTAAGATCGTACACGGTGGGGTTTCGCAGTTCTTCGTTTGAATGAGTTAACAGTTTGTGGTACATATTCTCTGCTTTGTCTAGTATATGCTTTGAAAGCAGAGTCCAATTTATGTCTCGTAAGTCAGCATTTCGTATGGACCAGGATACATCGGCAGCCATTCTGAGCACTGTATATTCAACTTGAACAAGCCTCTTCATTTGACTCTTGCACACATATCGCCAGGTGATGGAGGAGTAAGCCATTTGGGCCATAGTAACAGATTGTAGCTTGTATAATTTTAGTCTTAATTTTGAGACTCATAGCGATCCCTCCACGCCAAGTATTGGGTATAGCTGATAGATTGCCGCTCTGGTTTTGTTTATTGTTTTTGTTATGTGTGATTTCCAAGTCAATCGTTTGTCCATGTACAGACCCAAGTACTTAACTTCGTTGCTCCGTTAGATTTGTTCGTCATCTATTATTATGTTCGGGCCGGGTATCAGTCTACATTTTTGGAATAGAATGGCTTGCGTCTTTTGAGTGTTTATCTTTATATCATTTCTATCACTCCATACCTGGATATTGTCAATATTTTCTTGAATTTTCCTACTTATTTTATGGTAGTGTTCATGTACCTGGTTAAGGTGGCAGTGTCGCCCGCAAATAGTGCCGTCATGATTCCGGGAGACCCACGCTTTGATCCTCCTGATAGTAGACATTTTCTGGCCTATTCTTACTCGGAATTGATGATTTTATAGATTGGAAAGTTTTCGTTGGGAGATTCTAGTTAATTATCATCTCCATAAGCCTGTTGTGCCAAAGCTTATCAAAGGACTTCTCAGTATTAAAGAATAATGCTATAGTAGCAATTTTATAGTTAAATTAATTAATTCTGTTAATCTAAGAGTTTGATGCATGCATTATGGGAAATTTAACGGACCACGTCTTCCAATCCAATATTGGCATGCCGTTTAGGTTAAAATATGTAGATTTATACATTTAATGGCTTGAAATCTAGCTAAAAACGGTTTGAATCTAGAGAAATGGGTCAGGACCAGAAAATGCGGTCATTTTTTGATGATTCTGCCGATTTTATGCGAGATCTCGTAAAATTTTACCTGAAATATCGAAGTTGTTGCAAGTAATTTCAAATATATATAAGAACACAAAAAAGTACTTGTATTTCATAATATTAGCTTCGCTAATATTACAGTTTTGAGATGGCTTTATTATAAATACCTATTTAACAACCAAGCCTGATTACCGTCACTGATATCTATACAAATCTGGTTACATCGCATCAGTAAATATTTTCTATTTTTATAACCAACCGAGATTATTTGCAAATTCGATGTGATACAAGTAAAGGAATACTGGGCAATAAAAAAACGCGATAAATTACAATATCCGGGTAAAAAAGTCAGGCGGAAAATTTTCCAGCTTTATTTATGGTGACAATGAATCTGCGCTGAAAATGTATTCGTGCGGTAAAAACAACGTTTTATTTTTTGTTGCGCGGGCAATGTATTTGGTGAAAAAATACCAAGGAAACCAAACACCCATTTGTTTCAATTTAAATTAAATATCTACAGATCTCGTATATTCTCTACTCTATTTTGCTGTCTCGAGAATCATCAATCTTCAAGATAGGTATGTCAGTATTTTCACTTCTAATCCACAAGAATCTGACA
>JAEQML010067927.1:0-18684 GCA_016904865.1 Pissodes strobi | reverse complement strand
ACTGCACTGTCGAAAATATTTTAGCAAGGTAGAGCATATTCGTTTATGTAAACGACCAAATTTTCAGACTGATCCGTTGAGTGGTTCTCCAGAAACGTCTAACCTTGTATAGTGTTTCAAAAAGTTCGCATCTTACGGGAAACTTTTTTATTATTGATTTCTCAGAAAGCTTTATTCTTGATAAAAAGTTGGTGCTTGGAAAAAAACTAATTTTGACAATGCTAAATTAAAGATAAGTTATACATACAGGGTACTTAAAAAATACAAAAATTGAATTTAAAAAAACAAAAACTTTGGAATATCGGAAAACCTTCTACAGGCAAATTAAAGCTCTTCTTAATATAAAAATTAGAGTCAAATACTATTTTTTCCAAAAGCGCACTGTTGCTGAGAAAATTCATAATTATTGAAAAAAAAACCTCTTTTTTAATTTTGTTCTTATTTTTTTCAGCAACAATGCACTTTTGGAAAAAATAGTATTTCTTTTATTTTAATCTTAATAAAAGCTTTATTTTTTCTGTAGAAAGTTTTCCGATATTCCAAAATTTTAGTTGTTTAATCTTAATTTTTGTATTTTTAAAGTACCCTGTATAACTTATCCTTAATTTAGCATCGTCAAAATTAGTTTTTTTCTAAGCATCAACTTTTGTCAAGAATAGAATTTTCTGTGAAATCAATAATAAAAAAGTTTCCCATATGATGCGAACTTTTTGAAAGACCCCGTATAATTAATTACTGGTCAAGGCTAGCCTCGGCCGACCACCGGTTTCTTATTCGGCGCAACTAAACAATGTTTTTAATCATGCAAAATCCTGACAGCTCAGACACCACACTATTATGACGGTCGCCTCTCGGACTAAATCTATTTCCATTCTTTTCAGAAATCATGCGTTTCAACGAATTTTCACAAGAAACGCTCCTCAACTTCCTTTCGCAAACCTATTATTTTTGAAAGGTCTCGTATTAAAAGATAAAGGCTTTCGAAGAACCCTATAAGACAGCTCTAACACGTCATTACACGAAGCTTTTTGAGAATTTAACGCTACACTAGGCTATAGCTCGCAAGGTTACTTTCATCTCATTACAAAAATATTAAATTTAAGATGGATATATCGATATTTCGATACAGGGTGTCCGCAAAAGCTACTGCAAACATTTCACCGTTACGCATCTAGTGAATTTAATTTCGAATATTGAATTAAATTTTCAGTTCTAGTTTAAATTCGTGCCGTAAGCATTTGGAACACCCCATACATTTGAAATACAAAACTAGATTATATAGGTCAGTTAAAAAAAAACATGAAAGTCCGCTAGTATCATACTTATTATTTATATTAATCAAAACGCTTTGTGAATATGAAATCTTGAATAAGACTTTTAAAAATATAGAAATAATGGTTTACCCCATCATAAATAACAAATATACTGTTGGGAAAAAATCGGATAAGCCCTATTATAAATGTACTTCATCTAGCATACTAAAAATATATAAATTCGGTTCGATTGGCTGCTAACATAGCTTGACTTTTGTGCTCTAGCCGTTCACTCAGCGACACACTTCCAGATTATTGTGACCACCTACGTACCTAGCCGCATAAATACCTACTAAAATACATCTAATTTTTCGGACCATGTAAGCCGTTTTGAGCGGTCTAATGAAAATTCGATAAAAGAATAATTGATTTAACTGACCTATTTTCTGTCATTTTGAACATGTGAGCAAAAAATCATCTTAACCAAAACATTCTCATCCAACGCGATAACAACAGGTTAGTTAAAGTAACGACATTAGATTGAGACATAATTTCGTAAAATAAACCTATAATTAATAAAATCTATTATCGTATCATATTATGCACCAGAATAATTAATTAAAAAATCACACGTTTTTCTTTTCAATTTATTTTGTTGGCTCTTCCCGAGCGGCGAACAGCCGTCAACGATAATAATGTTAAGTTATGTTCATATACGAGGATAATAGCTAACAACTATAGCCAAATCAAGTAGTTAATTTTCTAGCAAAAATTTTACAATTTTAATCTAAACTGTTATTTATTATGGAATACCTTCATACTCAAACATGGTGGCCTAAATATTGTTTTGCTTTTCCCTCTGCTTATACGACTATTATAATTCACGACTGTACCCTCTCAGTCAACGAAAACAATATAAATTAGAACGGCTCAGGTTAATGCCTCATCTGACTGAACAGATTCATTTCTATAGGAAAAATTCAAAATAAAATTTAAAAATGACAACCATTTTTAAATGCATATGTATAAAATTCTAACAAAAATACAGCGGAAAATTAAGCTGCAGTGGAACAGTAGATCTACAAAATACCAGGCGTAGTTGAGAGCGATGATAATTCAAATCCAAAAACATTTTTCACTTGAGAAGGGGCTGTTGGAGCGGGCCAGGGCCGATCAAGGGCTGTAAATGCGCAACGGGCTAATCAATCTGAGACAAAATTGCTGTTTTATTTCTCTCAACTTCATTGGCAAATAGATCCTCTACGATACAAAACTGGCTTATTTCCTATAAATACGTTTTGTGCTATAGACCCTATGGCATAGACGTTTCTGGTACCTAATTTTCCTCTGATTTTTGTTGACGTGTGTTCGATATAGTAAGGTCGCTTATGTGTGATATGGCGTCACATAAGTTGCTGGAAATAGACCTCTGCGATGACCGATTTCTCCATGCCACCAGTGTTGATCTGAGCGGTCTAAAAAATACAAACTTTTTAATAAATACAAATTAACTTATTGTTAGAAAGCCCTTATAATTAGCGGCCCATCCAATCATGGGCCCTCATTATAACATAGGCTTTCTATAGGGCGAGGCCAATCGGGAGAAAAACTTCATAACCGTAGGTCGGATCGCTCTGGGACTTACGTATCGACTTGGAATGTAATTTTTTGTCTGTAGGTGTGTATGTGATGAAATCGATTACAGGTCGCAATTTTGAAGATAGCGACTTGAAATTTGGGTTAGAGGTAGAGGTCCACAAACCCTAGAAGCCTATTGATTTTGGTTACGATCGGTTAATATACAGGGTGTGAAAACAGGACAAGTTACCGTTTTTTTGGCATTTTTGTCCGTGTAAACAAGGACCAACTTTTCTTTTTTTGATGTCAAATGAAAGTATTCGGTAAGACACGTATTTTTGTTCCTTTGCTCTTTTGCTCTAATTGTTACCGTTTTTGACTTATGAAGGATTTTTGTCAATTGTACTACCACAATTATCGTAACTATTTTGATTATTTTTTCGGGTGCAGGTTCGAATCCTATCGCGGAAAAAATATTTTTTTAATGAAAAAATTGTGGAGTTTTTCTTCGAATAATTATTTATTATTATTAAGTTGCCCATATACTACAGGGGTGAATAAAAAAATTAGTTATTCTTGAAAAATTGGTTGTTATGGCAGCTAAGAAAAAAATTTAATTTATATATTTTAGTAATAATTATACGATTTGAAGACTTGATCTTTGGTATGTGGGTATGGGTGATGAAATGTTAACGATTTGTGCTGACTAGAATTGGTTACAATGGCAACCGAAAAATAATATAGCCTAAATTCCTTAAGAGGACTCCGGACACCTTCAAAAAGACTTTTAAACTAGAGGTTTTATTAATGGATTAGGAAAAGAGTTTATTAAATAAAAGTTGCTTTAAATTAATTAAAGAACGTGGGAAAGTACAAATTTTTTGGCAAAAACATTTTTCTTAAAAAAATTTCGCTTAGTCTTTTTTTTTAAACGATATATGAACTTTCCCACCATCTACGATTAATTTTAAACAAACTTTATTTCAACCGTTTTTCAAAACTCAGAACCACTTTTTTTCTACATAAAAAATAAAGATTTCTGATGTTTTACGGCCAATTAATTGTGCATCTCTCTCGGACGACAGAGCCATTCATCCGTGCGGCAGAGCATGGTGCGTCCGAAATCAGTGGCAACCCGTTGATTTTCGCGATCTATTTCTACCGGCGCGCGGCGCGGCGGTGTTTCCCAGAATTTGTATTTCTGGTTGTTTTATGTTGCGACTTGAGATTTATTTCCGTATTTTATCTATTGTAGATACGCGTAGAGCGGAAGAGCGTTCTGTGTTTTGTATTTTATTTTCGAGTTTGTGTGTTTTGTGTTTTATTATCGAGTTTATTATAGACTATTTGGATTATTATTTTTGCTCGTTTTTTAATTATTGAATTAGACATTTTTATAATTGTAATGGGAAAATTATCAGGACGTATTAATAAGAAAAACTATAAATATACCTCCCAAAACTGGAAAAACAGAAGAAGAGCCCAACTACAGTAAGTTGATTAAATAACATAGGTAATATATAGGTATGTATAAATAATGTACCTGGTACCTAAATAAGTATGTTATGTTTACTGCTTGTAGTATTTTTGGTTGGTATAGGTATTATTTGTCTTGTTTAAACGTTGAAATTAATAATTTTAAAAGTATGGGAATAATCAAAAAGTAAAGCATTATTTGTAGTTTAAGCAAGTATATGTATCACTAATTAGCTATGGAGAGATGGTAATTACGCAACTAAACTTCTCGAACTTTGACTTGATTTTAAAACGCATCTACTCAAAAAGTTCTTATTCGATTGTGATCATTCCTTTGGGGTTTTTACTTTTCAATAAATCTTGCATGCAATTTAAGGGGATTAAGAATAACTAAAATACTGGCCGCAAAGAAAGCTTGTTTTTCTACCTCATTTTCGAAAAGCCCTGTAGGCTTAAAAATAAATTTCACCTTTTTTGTTTGTTGCGATATTTTATAGCCCCGTGTTTTAGCTCATTTGTATTTTTATTCACAAATTTAGCTGAATTAGCAAAAAGTTATAGCAATTTTATGATTGTGCTACTTTTCTCAAAAAAAATTATACCCAAATTTCTCTTCTCAAAGGTCTCAGATGTCCCATTTTTTTGACATGGGCAAAACCTGATACCTACCGAAAGTTCTTGTCCGATTTTGATTTATCTTTATAATGTTCACCAAAATATATAGGGTAGGTAGGTAATGAAGTATCTTTTATAGCATAATTATTGTTGTAAAGCCTAAGTAACAGTTTAAAAAATTTTGTTTAAACCGACGTATCAATAAAAAAAGCCGTTATATTTTTTGAAGTGAAAACTCCTTAGGCGCGTTTTGCGTTTTTTTCCTGGGTATTGAATTCAGTAAAGCCGTCACGCGTCACGCTCGGATATGTATGGCATGTTCCCGAATTTGGTACGAAGTAGTTCTCGTGATCCTGATCAAAAGTCTTGATGGGCACAAAAAACTATCGAGCGGTTTCCGAGATATGGCGGTACAATTCCCATGTTAAAATTTCTATAATAGTTTTTAAAATAATTTAATATAAAAAATCAATGTGCCATTATGAAGACTTTTGATCAAGATCACGAGAACTACTAAACTTCTACCAAACTACCAAATTTTCAGACGATTTGACCGGGACCACTTTTCTTATCTTTTTGTGCGGGAGCCTTTAATGATAACCATTTTTAGAAGAAAAAATATGCAACGCGATGTAATAAATGTAACTAAAACTGAAGCAAGTCCCAATGGAGATTTCTGAAGGTAAGTTTTATCCTTATTCTAAGGAAACTGTTGGCAGAATTCGAATAGCTATTAGTAAGGCAGTAGCGCATAGAAGGCGTGAAGATGGTACGTTGGATGAAAAATGTGAGAAATTATCCACCGACTTAAAAAATGCACCTTCTCATGTTTCAGATCAACGCCCTTAAATATTTTTCATGTACTAAAAAAGACAATGAAAAAAATTATGTACCTGATATGAAGGAATGTGGATTGTTCCCAGACATTGAAGTGTTGTATTCAACGGCTCCTGAATAATACCAGAAGCCTTGTTTTAAATATGGATAACAATTTAGCTGAGCATTATAATTCAGTAGTTTGCAGATTTGTTGGCGGGAAAAGAATTAATTATTCTTTGAGAGGATCATATTTAACTCGGTGCAATGCTGCTGCTATTTCGTTTAATGCAAGCGATAATTATTATTCCGTAATACCCAAGGCAATAAAAAGTCCAAGCTTTTTTACAAAAAAAATTGAATCCCTAAAAAGAAAACGTACAGCTTGCTTAAAAAAAGTAGGCTTTTCCAACAAAGGAGGTCAAAACCAGCGGTTCTGCCTGATAACGATTATGGCCTTATTACCGACAAAATAATACCCAATATGTCAGAAAGCGAATTTAATAATAAAAAAGATGAATTTTTTAAAAAATTAAACAAAACGCCAGATGAAATTAGTCACTTGGAAGATATAACGAGAAACCAGGCTAGTAGCCAGCATTGGCTTCAAGAAAGGGCAATAAGAATTACGGCATCAAATTTTTGAAAAATTTCCGCAGCTACGGAAAAGCACTTCCTGCGCAACACTGTAAAAAATCTTATTTATTCTATTTTTTTTGGAAATATATCCACTAAACACCCATCTTATTTTCGACGCAAAAAATCGAGGAATTTTCAGATTAGCAGCTTGGAGACAACAATATAACCCGGACCTATGTTTTGTATCCGGCGATCAAAGTAACCTTCCATTAGCAGCATCACGAAATGTCCTATCAGACTTCCCACGTAGCCAACACCGCCCAGTCATCATCGAGATTGGTATAACAATTCTCTTAGTGAGATCAATTCCTCGCCCCAGGTGGAACTTCAGAAGAGCAAACTGGGAAGCCTAGATAAGGTTTGTAGGAGCAGTCTTGAGTTCGGCGTAGAAGTCGATACCTAGGGGATATCGCAGGGAGTACATTCCTGGGTGGTCGAAAAATAGCGAAACGCTGTACAAAGAATGCCTCGAGAGTGGTGAACGTGAGATAGCGAAGGAACTTCTGCATAGCATAGATAGTGCGAGACGGGAAAAATGGCTCGAAACAGTCGAAAATCTGGATTTTAGAAAATCAAGCAGAAAGCGTGGTCCCTATTCGGCAAACTGGGTTGTGGCACTCACCTCCAAGGCGACTGCAACCCCCATACACTCCAACAGGATGGCTTCCACCTCTAGAGCCGCAAAAGACAACGCACATACGAGAGAGATGAAACGGAAACTCACAAATCTCAAGCGATCATGTACAAGAGAATCTGAATATTCCACTCCGTTCACCAGTGAACAAATCACATCAGTTCTCAGAGATACGAAAACAGGTAAAGCCCCTGGCTTCGATGACATACACCCTGAGTTTCTTCTGTACGGTGGTAGATATACAAGACAATGGTTGGCCCGATTCTTCACAGATATCATACAAACAGGCAAAATTCCTAACCTTCGTAAACAGTCAAATCAAAGCGATATTGAAACCGGTCAAACCCAACAACATGCCATAAAGTTATCGCCCCATCGCACTTCTTAGCACGATTAAGGCTGATTTTCATATATAGGACTGTGCACCGACTGTGCGCCTACCGTGTCCTTGTCACTGTAAATAAAAAAATTATATGTTCCATATAAAACGCACTGCAGCCCTCGTTTACATTTTCACATATAGGACTGTGCTACGACCGTGTTGCCGTCGTCCAGTCCTATTGTGAAAAAAGAGAAGACGCGCGACGGCCGCAGCATGGTAGGCGCACAGCCCTATATATGAAAATCAGCCTTAAATAAACTTCTAGAAAGGCTATTTTATAACAGAATCAGCGAGAAAATATTGGATAAAATTCCCATTGAGCAAGCAGGTTTCCGCCCCAACAGAAACTGCACGGATCAAGTGCTATCATTAACTTCATTTATAGAAGCAACTAAAAACAGCTACCGTCTTTATAGATTTGACGGCTGCGTATGATCCTGTATGAAGATCAGGCATTATTTATAAGCTCATGCGAGTAATACCCTACAGGAAAACAGCAGATCTGATAGATATCATGCTCTCCAACAGAAACTTCCGAGTTCTCTTGGGAAATAGTATGAGTGGGCAGAAGACGCTGAACAACGGCTTACCGCAGGGATCAGTTCTTGCCCCTCTCCTGTTCAGCCTATATATTACCGACATGCCTGAGACTAGATCGAGAAAGTTTGGATACGCAGACAACTGGGCACTTGCTACAAGACATAAAGATATCGAAGTCACGAAGGATGTTTTAACAACTGATTTGCTGACTGTTGGGAAATACTTACGCAATTGGAGACTCCAACCAAGTGCCGCCAAAACAGAGACTTGTTGCTTTCACCTGAACAACAAACTGGCCAATAGGAAATTACAAGTGCATTTTGAAGGTGTGCTACTCAAACACGATAAACAACCCAAATATTTAGGGGTTACTTTAGACCGAACACTGAGTTTTAAAGAACACTTGTCGAAAACAGCAGACAAGATCAGAACGCGAAATAACATTCTCCAGAAACTCTGTGGCACAACATGGGGCTCATCAGCCTCTGTACTGAGATCTTCAGCCTTAGGTTTGGTATATTCAACAGCCGAATACTGCGCCCCAATTTTGCTTAACAGCGCCCACACTAGTCTAGTTGATATCCAGCTAAACTAAACAGTGCGGCTCATAACAGGTACGATTAAACCAAAACCTACTGTCTGGCTACCCACGCTTAGCCCCATTGCTCCTTCACACCTTCGCAGAGAGCACGTACTTGTCAGGGAATACAAGAAGATCATAAATAATCCACAACTGCCGATCCATTCCGATATACCTGCCCTCGAAAGTAATCGACTCCGGTCCAGACATCTCTCCCTCAGGATTGCCAAGTCACTGCATGAAGCTGGTTTTGATATAACTGCCCGTTGGCGAGAGGAATGGGAAGACAATGCTCCGCTCAGCTTTCAGAACGTGCCTTGCATATCCAGCAAGCCTCTAGGATTCGACTTGCCAGGCAAAACATGGTCAGCACTAAATAGAATTAGATCGAAATGTGGGAGATGTGCCGACTCACTTTTTAAATGGGGTAAAAACTTTTCCCCCCCCGTTGTGGCTGTGCAATCAACTTGACAACGATAAGCCAACAGTCCATCACATTGTTGAAGACTGCTCACTGAGGGCATATACCAGCGAACCATATGACTTCCAGATAGCGACTGTGGAAGCAATTGAATATATAATTAACTTATATGCTTGTTTCTGAACTTATTCTCTTTTTTTCTGTGCACTGTTGCTTTTTCTTGTTTTTAATTCATCTTTATTATTATTTTATACTTATGATATTGATTATGCCAAACGCTAAATAAAAAATTAATCTATTGAAATTAGTCAAGTTATTGCTTTCTGAGAGACAAAAGTAACGATTTTATATTAATTAAAAGCTATTTATTTAATATTCATTACAATTTCACTGCTTTACAATTTTATTAAATGATAAAATTGGCAAAACAACGTGCTTTCTAGCTTATTTTATTTTTTATTGTTTTTAAGAATATAACAGGCAAGAAATTTAGTACGAGTCCTTTGTCTGCTCAACTTAAAAATGTAATTTAAGTTTCTGATTATATCTGCTTTTGCTAGTGAATTTTCAATTTGTAGATTGCTTCATCATATGTGTAGCATTGTCACTGATGCTCACATGATATTTCCTTGAATATTATTTAATTAGCAATATACATTAGTCTAAGACTAGTTTATTTCTCCTTTCATGCTATAAATCTACACGACTGATTGAAGAAAACAGCTTGCTGTACCAAACCAATCTGAGGGAACCAATACTTCATGAACCAAATAAGTCCTCGATAAACCCAACAGATACTAACTTGGAAAGAGGCAGAAGCGGTTCCAGTAGAGGTCCCAATACGATCGCATGGTTACAGAATAATTGGACGAAGCTAAGTATTAGTCAGTCAGAAGATAAACATATTGTAAAGACCAATTTTAATTTTTTATATTTCACAATTATTTTTTTTTTAATCTTTCACATTAATTTTAATTTTCATTACTAAGTCAATTTATTCATCAGATAAACTTCATTTCAAATAATTTCATCAATTATTTGTAATTTAATTATATCGATAAACTCCATTTCAAATAATTTCATCAATCATATATGTAATTTAATTGTATAATTAATATATTGTTGTTTTGGAATTTACTTGTTTAATTTATCGCAGGATAGAGGTCTGTGAGACATTGCGAATTGTAAGGGCAAATTTCTGATATATTTATGTTTATATTTATTTATATTTAAGTATTCATATTCAGTTCGCATTGTCTCTAGGAACTCTGGCGCCCAAAAAAAAATTACTGTTATTAAGTGAAACAACCTACCCCCTGAAGAAAAAAAACCGTAAAGAAAAAAAAAACGAGTCTGAAATTGAACACCATTTACTAAAAAAAAAATCTTATGGTTATGAAAAGTAGTATACAGTTAGCGAACAACTAGTATTTCATTACAAGAGCGTCATGGTTGGTCATGATTGCATAAAACCGAAACGTAACAAATAAATTCGATCACAAATGTTTTCTTCGTAAAGTATTTGTCATTTTATTCTTTCAAAATGTCTCAAAAACCAAAAGAGATAAAATCGCCAACTGCATTCATGCAATACGAATTTAAATTGCCGCAGAAATTAATTAACTAAAACGGAGTTTCATCCACAACACCGAAACAGAACCAGATAATTTATCATAGTAAAAATTTGGCAAGGGGATTAAAGATGTACTATTATCAAAGTCCTACAATAGCGTAATGTTTGTATATACATTTTTTGTTAATTTTATTTTACAAATACTGAATGCATTTCTAGTTAGATACTTTACCAATTTATATATTATCAGTGTACAATTTTGTTGTAAACTAGGGTTGTTACTTCATCTACACCAGACCTATTTCATTTTATTGGCTCTGATTTTATTGCATAATTTGTATAAACTCTTTAGTTGCTGTTAACCTGCTTTGATATAATTTGTTTTACATAGTGTCTTGAATTAAATGATATCTACAAAGGGTATATATGTCATTAGAAAGATACAACCCCTGACTGAATAAAAGTGGCATATACAGTAACTCTATTCATAACTAAATCTTTAATGATCTGTTCTTAAACCATAAAAAATATTTTGAATTTGAATAAGAAAACCAATATAAAATGGATATTCCTGAAATGAGGACTTTTATAATATGATAAATTGTTTGCTTTCGATTTTTTTTTAAACATATTTGCCTATGATTTTATGATAATGATGGCATAACAGAACTTACCTGTCACAGTAATAACGTCTCCCCTTTTAAATTCAAGCTCGCCTACTTCTTGTGGAGTGAAATCATAGAGAGCTTGGACTAAATACTGAAAATAGAACAAATACAAATTGACGAACTCATGTATATTTAGGGATCGCAGTGCATATTAATCAGACAATATCACAAAGCTCTTACAGTTACCAAACACCTAATAAAATGAACGAAATTGGGTATTATAGTCTATCCCTTTGCAAGGGCGAAGTAATAAAAGAAATAAGGGCCACCTAGTTATCTTTATTATTTAGTTTGGATTATAGACATAGACTGCAGTAATATATTGTTGTGGTGCAGCTTGAGCATGATTTTTCCCCATAGAAAACGATTTAATACATAGTGCCAATTGATTTTAGTTATACTATAATCAGAAAATTGGCATCTTGTATCAACGCTAAATACTTACTTCGTCTGCAACCATGTCTCTCAACTTGACATCTTGAGACCTAGATACGGACGACGTTCTATGGTATTCTACGAGTTCGTTGAGGGAGTTGAATTTGACCACCCACAGGAAGAACTTGCCTAGAGCGTCGCGTAGCACTTTGAAATGTTGCACACCGTCGGAGCACCTGAAAATAATCGCGGTTAGATTCCATAACAATGCAAAGTTAGTCAAAAAACGGTTCCTTTTAATGCATACAAATTTCCTTAACAAAATTACCCAAAAATTCTTGTACAACCAAAGTAAGTAATGTAGTAAGGTTCTAGAAACCCTTTGACCTATTTGACTGGTAATTGTGGTCCTGGCTTTGCTTTTTGTGAAGTGACCTATACTCAGGTTCGCCAAGTGATTGATTCCATGAACAATGGTCCAAGCAGAGACCCATTTGACTTCAATATGCGGCTCATTAAAACTATAAAAAACTTGATTATTGTTCCCTTGACGAGATTGATTAACGTGGCTATCACAAGGGGCATATTTCCTGATTGTCTCAAAGTCGCAAAAGTCATACCGATACATAAAAAAGGTTCAAAGTTGGACCCTGAGAATTATCGGCCAATTTCTCTATTCCCAATTTTTGGTAAAATTCTTGAGACCTTACTGAAGAGTCAAATTGAAGATTACTTTGAACAAAATTCATTGTTTTATGTTAAGCAACATGGCTTTAGACATCAAGACTCAACCGATTCAGCGCTCAGGGACTTGTGTGACGAAATTCTGGAGGGTTTTGAGTGCAGTTTGCATACTCAGGCAACATTCTACGATTTCTTAAGAGCTTTCGATTAAGTAGAACATATTATACTTCTTCAGAAGCTCGCTTACTACAGATTTGACAATATAAGTATTAAACTGCTCCAGTCTTACTTATCAAGAAGGAGTCAATATGTTCATTTTGAGGGTGGTAGGCCCCAGTTTGCTGTTGACAAATGGTGTGCCACGGCTCGGTGCTGGGACCCGTTCTTTTTCTGGTGTATGTCAATGATCTATCCAGCTGTCATCCTGGGTCTGCATTATATCTTTATGCTAATGACACAACATCTTTGATTGCTGATGGTAGTCTGTCCAGCTTTGGTATCACGGCTGATCAGTCATGCACTGGACTGAGGGAGTGAGCTGTATCAAATCGATTAAGCTTAAATGAGTCCAAAATCCAGAATATAATTTTCTCCCTTAGAGATTGTAGTTCTTGTCAACAAACTCTGGATGAAACTATAGCTTTTCTTGTTATCACCCTGGATGCGGGATTGACCTGGGAGTCACATGTTGAGGAACTTTTGTCCAAATTATCAAGGTGCATACTCCTGATATGAAATTTGTCACCCTCAGTTTCGGCTTGTACAATCAGAAGTGCATATTTTGGATATTTCCACTCCATAATGACATACTGTTTGTTTAAATGGGGCCACTCTGCCCATATGTTCAAAATATTTGCATTACAACGCAGATGTATAAGAGTCTTGGCTAATCTGGGCTATAGAGAATGCTGCAGATTGCAATTCGGAGAACTGAGAATTTGTTTGTCAGGGAAAACCTTGGGAAGTTTATGACTCATGCTGATGTTCACTCGCACTGCACTAGGAACAACGGCTCCTTGGTGCCGCGGTATCAGAGGCTTTACAGATCCCGTAATGGCACATCTCATTATGGGATACAGTCACAACCACCGTAGTAAACTGAAATCAAGAAGTTTGTCAAGGTTCTGAGAAAGACAAGTGTCTAAATAGTCAGCTAAAAAGTTTAGTGAAATATTTTAATGCTCTTAAATAAAACCCAACTCTTAAGAAAAACTATAATTATAAGACAGTAAACAAAGACCTATAAACAATACCTCAGTTCGAGAAAACATGCGCACCTTAGTAATCGGGTATAATAGAATCTAAATTTCTTGACCAATAGTCATTGTTTAGTTTTATCGTTAATACATTGTTATTGTTATAAACTTAACGTGCTTACTTTATAATCTCTTCTTACCCAACGTAACTAGGCTCCGGGCTACCCCAGTTACCCCCCGGCACGCTGGGCAAGGCGTGCCCTCACGAGTAGAACATACAGCGGTAGATTAAGGGAAGCGTTAGGACCCCGTCATTGTACTAATAGCGACGCGGCTCTTCTCTGAGAAGTTATTCTTTTTAAAAAAACGCGAAAACCACCAAGACTATTCGTGACAGTACTTTCTGAAAACCCGTGTAACACTGTTAATAAATAAGAAGCCAATACTGGCCCTAATATTAATCTTTGCCCTAAGTGTGATCCCTGAGGGGCACCCGATGTAACGGGAATTTCATAAGACAATGTGCTACCAAGTTTAACGCGCTGTTTTCTATCCGTAAGGTACGATTTTAGCCATTGAAGATAAGGACTGGTTATGCCCATAACGCATAGCTTTTCGAGCAGTAACTGGTGGCACACCTAGTCGAAAGCCTTTGTAAGGTTGGTATAGGCCACATCCACTTAATTACCGTTTTCGACATTTTTCACTAAATAGTTTTGAAATGTTTCTAGGTTTGTTGCAGTAGACCTTCCCCTAAAAAAACCTTGCTGATGAGGAGATTTATGATGCTTAAAGCTCTCAAATAATTCCTCGGTTACTTTGGATTCAAAGCAATACCGCCTTTCAAAGACCTTGGACATAATTGGACAATGATATGCCTCTACAGTTTTTTATATCTTTTTGGAGCCACTTTTAAACATGGAAACGAGCCACGACTCCTTCCATAAAGTAGGAAAGCAACCAGCATTAAATGATTTTTGAAATATTGTGCACAGTGGGCTTGCAAGTGGCATACAGCATTCCTTCAGAAAAACTGCGGGTACTTCATCTGAGCCAGTACTTTTTCCTTTATCAAGCGAAACAAGCCTTTGATAAACAACTCCGTAGGTAAAGTAATGATTAGAAGGAAATGTACATTCTTTTTCGTCCACTGTATAAGGGCTGAGTAATTTCGATAACAAGTTCCAAATATTTGCTATTTCCTTGGCGGTATGGTTCTTTTGTTTGTCAAGCTGCATATGTTTAGGAATACCGTTATCCCTTTTAAGCGAATTTATGTAAAACCAAAAATACTTAATATTTTTGGGAGTTGTCTGCTCTACACTCGAAACATAAAAAAGATAACTGAGTTCTATTAGATGCTTTGACTCCGTGCGAAGCATTGAATATTGTTTGTAATCATCACGACTTTTCATTCGTTTGTATTTTTTGTACGCCTTATTCTTCCTGTTAATAAGTTTCCTAGTTTCATGCTTGTACCACTTAGGATATTTGCTGTTTTTGAACTTTTTCTTTGGAACATATTATTCAATAGCTTGGGACGTTTTATAGAAGTACTCGACGGCTAAATCCACATCATTGCATTGATCCAACCATTCCCAGTTAATGTTTCAGAAGTACTCATTCAATTTATGATAGTCAACTTTTTTTAAATTATAGGGTATAGCCTGATCGTTTTTCAACGTAGGGAATAAGGCTAAAGAGAAAATCATCTCCACTGGAATATGATGTTGCACCAAGTTACTTAGTGGTGAAGGCGCAGACTGCAGAAAGAAGTCATCCAGATCGTCCCAAAAAACAAGATCGAGATACTTTCCAAACTCTTTGTCCACATGGTTAGCTTAATGAAGTTCATTAAGAAACATTCCAGAATTAGAGCTTTCGCTTCTATTGAAGGCAAATCAGAGGGCAGTAGACAACCTTCATCTTTGGTCCATTTAACACTCGACAAATTAAAGTCTCCATTAACCAACACTTTGGCCCTTTTATGCTTGCGCTTTAATGCTTCCAATGTCTGTACAAACTTTTAGTATGATTCCACTGGTGATTTTGGAGGAAAATAGACACATCCAATAATAATGTCATTGTTATTGTGTCTCAAAAGTTCACACGTGTCATCAAAGGCAGGATCTTTGAAATTTGGCAATAAATTAAAGTTATACCAAGATATAAGAGTTATCAGTGTTCCACCACCTCTGGTACAATTCAGGGCGCCATAATTTATGTCAGTCCTGTATACTGTGTAATCTGAATAAAAAATTTCGGTGCTGTAGATGCTATCCGTCAACCAGGTTTCAGTTAATGTGATACAGTCATAGTCTGATGCCCTTACTGCAGCGGAAACTTCCAATGTTTCAGTATGTAGTCCCCCTGAATTCTGATAATATACAGAAAAGGCTGATTGTCGTCTTTCTATGGAGCAGTTCTCATTTTTCGGTTTGTTAAAAAAAAAATCTGCTCACTTGGATTTCTCGGACTTATGTAGTTCCATATAAGAAAGGTAATAAGTTCCCTTCTCGTGTCATAGTCCAAAGTTCCATATTTACTTGTGTAAAACATTGGTATATAAACAATATCTTTAGTATGCAGATAAGACTTCAAAAATGCACTCTGTCGCTGGATACAATTATTGAGTCCTGGTCTATGTGCACAATATCCGCAACCCACAACAATCAAGTTTGTATTTAGTGTAGCAGAAAGTAATTCGTCCAATTCTTTTTGGGTTATTGGTTGTCCTTTTAATACATTATAGGTAGATGTATATACGATTACAAAGTCGTCTTTATTAAATTTTTTGCACGTTTTACACTGGTCAATAACTTCACTAAAGAACCATCCTGAATTAATTTGTGAGTTCACATCAAAACTGCCATTGCAGGCCTGTTTAAGCAATAGTGCGCTATCTCTGGCACGTTCGCCTCCTATAATAAGCAGCTGGTTTCTTCGCTGGTTGCTAATCTCGATGTTTTTTGGATACTATCCGATCCGACCGCTGTTATATTTTGGTATTCGTCTATTTTCCGTTGAAGCTGTTTCAGATCACCGGCGTAACTATTATTTTCTTGTTCCAAGACACTGATTGTTGTTAATAGGCTTTTATTCCTTTCAATTATTTCGTACAACCTATCCGCAAGCTCTTTTCTCGCCTTCCCGCAGGTCTCCATCTCTGCCCAAAATTCATTGGCCCTATTTTTTATTCTCTGAATTTCACCCTCGAGAGAAATGTTTTGCTTGGCCAGCCTATCCAGTTTCATTGACAAAGTCTTCTCTGCACACATCTTCAAATACTTGGCTATTGCGTTTTAATCTCTCTATGTATCTCCCCTTCTCACTGCATTCTTTTTCCAGTAACTGTATTTTTTCTTCATAACATTTAGCTTCGTGTTCTTTCTCATCGTAAGCTACTTTGCAAACTTCTGAACAGAGAATTCTGCAGCCGCCTAATTTCACTACTTCTGACACGCCCTCAGGACAGCTTGGATGGAAGACATTATTACATGCAATGCAGCAGTAATTTGAAAATTCGTTATTTTTACAACACTTGAAAGTGCGTTGCATTGTGATGGTAGGTATGTATATATGAAACAAAAACAAAGGAAAAAGACGAGGACACACGCTTCAAGTCTAGGGGCTTGTCAGGACGAATTAGAAAAAAAAACAAGAGAGCCACAGGAAAAAAAAGGGATGCACAAAGGTCACAAAAGGAAGGAAATTGTCAATTAAACAGCGTCAAATGGTAAAAGCAAATTAAATTAAGTTTTAAAAAACCGGTTGCAACAAAACAATCAAAATAAAAAAAAACACAAAAAAACAAAATTAAAATTATTTTAACTTTAAATTTATGCTCAAATTAGGGAACGCAGCCAAAGAAAAATGCCTGAATAAACAGTTTTGGCGCCAAGGAGAAAACTTAGGTTAGACATTTATTTTAGAGCTTTCTAGGCAAAAACTTACAGATTTTGGAATATAAACAACGATTTTAGAGCACAAACCACATAATAAAGTGTTATAAGCAAGATAACACTTTTTAAAATCAACACTATTTTAGTTGCAACACTCACAAGAACGTCGTTGTTAGTCTTGTTTGAGTTAGCAAAATATTATAATGACTTTAAGTCTATCAAGTTCTTGACAGTTTAGTAATTTAGCTTTCTTCCCTTAAGCCTTGCACGAGGCCAGCTGCGCAGCATAGTTAAACCTCGACTAGTAGTTGAACCTTACCATATAAAATGCATTACTGTTCAGTTGATATGTTAATAACCATTTCCACAGCAATATATTACATATTTATCTTCAAATCTCTCAGACTTGACAAATAGAAATGTCATGAAAAAGTAGTTTGCCACTCACAAAGGCCTTGCAGTATGAAGTGATATTTACACTAAAGCACCTTAAGCTGTCCCCATGCGTCTAAACTTAATTTTAATAGTTCGAGAGACTGAAATCTCTCCTATTATTTATTACATGTACATACATGGGGAACCCGTGTATTTGTTCAGATAATCATATCAGTTTCATAACAGATCCAACTATGACTCACCTCAATAAATTAACTTTACAAATTAAGATTGTTAAGATCATCTACAAAGTATAATACTTGGTGCCAATAAATTAGGGGAATACTGTTGTTTAATAACAAAACAAATATTTTTTAAATTCGTAAACAAGTTAATTAGAGTTTATTATGTTCAACTAATAAAACTGCCGTATAGACATATTAGACCATACAGAGCAATAGAATTTTAAAAACAAATATATCCCTCTTAATTAATTATTTTATTTAATTATTATATTATCCCACTTAAATTAATTTTGTTCTCTTTCAAGGCGCCTATTTTTACTTTTTAAATAATATTTTAAAATTAAATATAATGCAAGGGAGTTTAAATAAAATTAGTGCAATATGAAAACTCATCAGATTTAGCGGAAATCAAATTAAATCTAAAATTAATAAACTTCATAATTTGAAAAAAAAAACATGAATTATGAATTACTTTAATATATTTTATTAGGTATATACTGTTTACTTACTTTACTGACAGAGAGAAATCACCCGGACTAGTCTCACTGATTCTGATTAAAAAGGCTCCTTCATGTTTGTTGAGCAGTAATTTTTCTGAGTCACTTCTGGTAATTCTTCCATAGTACCAACTATAAGAATACAATAACACATATTCAGTAAGAATCACAGTCAAACATATTAAAATTAATTAGGTTACCGAGATATGTTCACAACTCAAATTGAACCTGTTCA
>JAEQML010067926.1:0-18685 GCA_016904865.1 Pissodes strobi | reverse complement strand
CTCCCAGGACATCTGTTTCCCACTAACTACAACTTACAAATATTCAAGAGCCGTGTCAATCAACATCTTCGCACACACACCGCTCGTCGAGCGCCATAGGGTCTCCCTTTAGTGTGTGTGCCACTGCCATAAAAAAAGTGACATTTTACCACCTTCCTATTTTGATAAACTAGATATTTAAAAGTGTTTGCTTTGAAATTTCAGTTTTCTTCAAAAAAATCGAATGAGGCGCGTCTAAGGGCTGAGCTTTAACCGGAAGCCCTTAAATATTATTTATTTGTGCAGAAAAAGGTAAGTAAACTGTAATTTTTTGTTAAAAAAAAATTAGTGAAAATCAGTATCAGTCATAATAGTCGCGCTTAAAGCTAGCCCGATCACGTTTCAAACTACATTAAAAAAAAAAGTTAAATTTCCAAAAAATAGTTTTTATTTTTTTTTTCGAGATTTTTGCATCTAAAATGTCTACTTAACTGTGAAATTTTAAAAGAAATTGCACATTTCAATATACGCATGTAAATAACTTTTGACTACATTGGATGACGTCACGCGTAAAGGTATGGTTTCGCTTTTGAGTCGGACGCATGCAGTAGCTGCATGCAGCGGTCGCTGCGTTCGACGGAGAGATCGGAGACATTGCTTGGTTTATCATGTGCGGCGGACTTCTGCGTCGCAACAGCGGCGAATTATTCAACTGCTTGGAGGGCCTGGGGTACCAGTCAATGCAGCGACGTCGTGCATTATTCACATGTTCTTTGTATTCATTTCCAATTTTTATCGTCAAAATGAGCGGTAATAAATTTACAGGAGATCAAGAAATGATGCTAATTGAAATAGTGTCTCGCTATAAATCATTATATGACGCACCTCATGCAGATCACAAAAACATTAGTGTCACGTCTGCGTTTGTACATTGAACGTACAGCGTTCCTGATCTTTTTTTTATTTTGTATGCACTTTAAAATTATTTCGTCTTGTCCTACCTCCAAAATCTGAAGCGAGATTATGTACTTCATGACAGTAAAAATCGCTCTGCCGGCCGTACAAATTGGCTGCACTAGCACTACCGAAACCACTTCGACGACACAGCGGACGCAAGCAGTTGTTGCATGCAGCTGCTGTACAACCGAAACCACATCTTAAGCTGTCAGGCCTTACTTATAGAGGGTAATGAGGCAAATCCTTAAGTCGAGTTATTAATGGGATAATTATGTCTGAAGAACTCAAATGGTTTGCGAGGAGATATCTAGCTACGAATTAATTATTATACTATCATTGGTAACAGTAGTTTTACATAATTCGATAAATTCATTATTTTATGTTACATTCGCAACTGAAATCAATGAATGATTATGTTTAGTTATCAATGAAATAATTTCATATGAATATGTCAAATAGAGAAGAAATTTGAACGAAGAAATAAGGAATGCAACTAACGTAGGCAAAAAAATGGCATCAAAGATTTGTTTGTACTTTGGTGGGTAACATGCCCTAAAAGGAGTTCTTCAGATTATTAACAAACGATTGTCTTATATTCGATCAAGGTAAAGTAATTACTATTCGGGAAACAATATTTTGTTAAATACCAAATTAGAAATATAATTAACATAATTTTCATTTTCAAAATGTTTTCCTAAAAGTTCTCTTTGCACGCCTTTGGCACTATTTTATTTTATCAACGTCTTTGAGTCTCATTTATATCCAATAAACTCTTTACAAGAAAAAAAATCTAAACTGCCCTCGCAGAACATAATAGGATTACTATTCCTGAGTGGGTTAGAATACAACAAATATATTCGAATATCAAGGATAACGATGAATCTGATCGCCTAGCAAAAAAAAAATAGCAAAAAGATTCTTAACTGGATCAGGACAAACTTGAAGCGTATTTTTATTGCTATATATTACAGAACTGTGCTCACATTATCTGCTTATGTTATGTAACAAAGGCCCCGGCTGCTCAATTCTCGGCAATATATAAAGAGGCTTCTTATTTTAATGGACTACCCTTGCTATTACTGACTGGCTTATCCTATCAAGACTGGTTACTCCAATGCGTAAAACAGATATGAATATTAAGTATAAGTCATTATGAATTACAATGTTTCACTCTGGAATTAATATGCCATTCTAATTAAAAGGGTCAACTAGCATAGTAATAAAACGGTACCCACATAGTGACACCGAAATATAATCCTAAAACTTGCAAGATTCGCACAGCGGTGCTTACACTTGTCGCTATATTCGACCAAGGTAATTGCATGATATAGATTATACAATATAAGGTCAACAAAATCAAGAGTTTGTCTAACCTTTAAACTTATATAATACTCAAAAGATAAGGTGGAATAATGTCTAATTGGCTTTCCTCAGCACACTGCCGTGCGTTTCAGCGACATATCATAGATTCCAGTCAGCTGATTTAGGTCGGTACTTATCGCCTAGCCATCGGCTTGGGCAAACTGGTACTGGTACACAAAGTACGCTTCGAACTAATCTCCAAAGTCTTAAAATTCTGTCTAGCTCAAAAATGGAAATGGAACAGATGCCAACAGGACTTGAACACATGGTCGAAATCACATTTCGAAATAATATTTGAACATGAAAGGCAACTTACTTAGCTGATGTTGAATCCATAGGCAGTTTGATGATTATATTATACCTTATACAAGGTTGGAAATGGGAACGTAGCAATAGCAATGAAAAAGATAGAGGTAAATTGAATATCTCAGCATGTTTCCTTAGCACATTAGGGCAACTAACAAAACATAGATTGACACCATTTCAACTATAACCAGCAGTGCAAATTGGTCAAACCTCAACATTTCATATAATCAGCGATGTTGCCAAGACTTAAATGCACGACCCAAGTGTATAAGAAAAACATAAATTTGTAAAGAAATGAACGTTGCACTAATAGCTCTGAGGAGTGTCAAAAGAATAGTTAAAAAAGAAACACCAACATTATTCGATCAAACTGTGGAAAATGCGAGACCTCAACGGGTTTTGAATTGGACTAGTCAGTAACAGAGCTCACGAGCTGCCAAAACTTGACAGAATGGAAAGCACTTAAACAAATCACAAAATTATGAGAATCTTATTGGAATCTCTAAAGAATCTTTATATAGAAGGCAAACTATGAGATCCCTGTTCGTATATTATGCCAGTCTCTAAATTCTCAATGGATGACTGAGGTGCTTTGAGGTGTAATATTATTGGCTAATCAAAAAAAAAACAGAACTTTTAAAAAAAGATAGAGTTTCTGTGCTACTTTTTTGTGAAAAAGACGATGATATAAGCAAAATTTTCATAGCCCACTTCGTTTCTGAGATACATGGCAAAATTGAAAATAGTGCATTTTGGGACCCTGGATAGTTTGGAACATCGCAGACATGTGGCCGAAATGTCCCTGTTTTACAGATACTTTCACGGCAGATGCTCCCGGGATTTGGCCCGCCTCATCCCGCCCCTGGCAACGCCTGTCAGACAGTCACGACAGACGAAAAGAGCGCCCCAGTTCGTCGTGCAACTAGAAACACCTAGAACATCGCTTTACAAGAACTCCTTTGTCTGGCGCACTGCATCACTATGGAACTCACTCCCAGGACATCGGTTTTCCCCCTAATTTCATCCTACAACTATTCAAGAACCGTGTCAATAAACCTCTTCGCACACACACCGCTCGTGTGTATACATCCTGTTACGGGTGAAAATTCTCTTATTTATAAAGGTTAATTTTGGGGTGGAATATCGACTTGGTCGACCATCTCTATTGTCTTTTCTCGATAAGTTCGTACCTGTCTAGAGTTTCTGACAGGTAGTATTTTGAATGACATATGAGGATTTTTAGTTGAATGTCAGCTGAAAGTGATTGACGTGTTTACAGATTTGTTTCCGATATTTTGATCCAGTAGGAGGAGATGAAACAGAAGAAAAACTATTGTTATTGATTTTGGAAGGCTTTTGTTTATTCATTAGCCAAAGAAGTTCCCTTGGGTAGAGAGGTAGTCCTCGAGGAGTGTTCTTATTTTGCATATTAAGTAGACTGGAAGTCGATTAGGGCTCCGGAGGAAAGGTCAGTTGCGTGGGATTTAAGTTGTAGCAACCGCCGAAATGGCAATATAGACTGTTGTCCTTCTCAATATACCCAGGAAGTTTTGTTAAACCCCAAGTTATGGGTAAGTGATTTCAAGTTGTTCGAATGTAGAATTTCAAGTAAATTGGGGCCGAGTTTGGCATTTTTGTAAATTTCGTGTTATGTTGATGTTATGGTTTAATTTACGCTTTTAGGGTTTTTCTTGGAGCTGGTTTTTTTTTGAAGCTGGTATTTGGAGCAAGTTATTTGGAAATGGTTTAGTAGCTGTGGCCCATCAAATCCCATCGTCCTCCCCCAGGCTGGAGAACACCGAAGTACAAAGTCTGGAGCTGATCAATGACAGTTTGTGACAAGAGGGGCTGCATTGTATTAGCTGGCAGGGACGTCAAACTGGTGAGAGCAGTTTGATTACGGGGAGTGACGCCCCCGCCATTCCGAGTTGCCACGGGATGTGGCCCATCAAATCCCATCGTCCACCTCCAGGCTGGAGAACACCAAAGTACAAAGTCTGGGATCACTGGGGAGGGACCCAACAAACCCTATTTTTACCCCTGTCAGACTAGGGACCACCAAAGGAAAGAGTCTGAGGCCGATGCATCCAGTGGAAGCGGCCCTAGGTGGTAGATGCATACGCCTATTCGCATCGTCCGGTGAAAGACCACCCCACCAGAACTGGGAAGCGCTAAGTGGTTTCCCCGAATCACGTTCCGTTTCCGCGCTGGTGGTTCCGGGTTCCACAGTAGGAATATAATAATATGGACATGATAGTGCTTCCAGGATCAAAATATTCCGGAGGTAAACTCCCCGGCCATTCGGATCTCCGGGCGCTGGTTGGCCCTGGGAGCCCTTCATTCCGCATTTCACAGACAGCAAAGATACCGAACCAATTTAGAATTGATTTCTGCAACATAAGAGGCCTAAATACAAACATAAATTCGGTACACCAACATCTACAAGCAAATAGACCACACATACTAGCCCTTACAGAAACACAAGTATGTTCTACAACAACAACAGTGAACTACCCTTATCCTGGTTACGACTTACATACCCGATTTAGACATAAGTTCGGAATATGCCTTTTTGTCCGAAGCGAACTTTCATGTCACCGCGAGGAAACACTCGAACCGAACAACCTTGACGTCATGTGGCTCAAGTTCACCGCCAAGGGATTAACCAAGTTTATATGTTGTCTCTATCGCCCTCCGAGCGATAGAGCCTACCAAAGCTTTTTTTCAACACTAGCTACCACTTTTGACTCAATACAGGTTGATCACCCCAGTTCAGAAATAATCGTTCTGGGAGACTTCAATGCCCACAACACCAACTGGCTCAAACATCACAACAAGACCGACAACGAAGGTAGAGAGGCTGAAGCATTCGCAATCAGCTGCGGGCTTACTCAAATTGTAGACGAACCAACTCGAATCTCAGAGAGGGGCGAATTCGCCGCCCTCCTGGATCTTTTTCTAACCACCAACCCTGATCAGTACACAGTCACAGTTGGTCCGCCATTAGGTACTTCCGACCACAAACTTATTACAACGGTTTGTGAATTGCCACTCATACAGAAGGATCCACCATTGCCTCGCAAAATCTGGCATTACAATTCTGCAAACTGGGACGATCTAAGGGAGTTCTACCTAGATTTTCCTTGGCTCGTCGTCTGCTTCGGCGGTGACGACCCGTCAGTCTGCTGCGAAAAGATCACGCAAGTAATCTCCTCAGGAATGGAAGCATACATCCCAAATTCCATCAAGTTACCATCAAAAGGAAAGCCCTGGTTCGACAGAAGATGCGAAAGAGCTGTGGGTAGAAAACAGCAAGCCTACAAGTACTGGCAGCAAAATCAGACCGCTAAAAATCGCAATTATTTTGTCGAAGCGAGAAACGAATGCAAGCGTGTTATCGACGAAACTAAGGACAAACACAATCAAAGGATCAGGAATAAACTTTTGCAATGCCCCAGTGGCTCCAGGAATTTCTGGTCGGTAGCAAATGCAGTAAGTAACAACTTTACAGAAACGTCTCTCCCACCTTTGACAGACGAACGTGGCATCACAGCGACTACAGCCAAGGAAAAAGCAAACATGCTCGCCAAAATGTTTTCTTCGCACTCTACCTTAGACGTCCCCCAAGGCAAGACTCTCCCCACCATATCGAACATTAACACTACCATGGCAGAAGTCAAATTTCATCACCGTGATATTCGTAAAATTCTTAAAAATCTAGATACGCAAAAAGCATCAGGACCGGACGGAATACCTGCCATCGTGTTAAAGAACTGCGCCAACGAACTAACACCCGTTTTTTCCAGGCTTTTTTCTCTGTCTTACGGAAAAGGGATTTACCCATCTTCTTGGAAAGTCGCTCGAGTGCAACCTGTTCCAAAAAAAGGCAAGAAAACCACGCCCTCAAACTATCGTCCAATTGCCTTGCTTCCAATAATCTCCAAAGTCATGGAACGTGTAGTCAATCAGCAACTACTCAAGTACCTCGAGAACAACAAAATAATCAGCGATAATCAATACGGCTTTCGCAAAGAGAGATCGACAGGAGATATATTGGCCTATGTCACTCATATATGGAGTAGGGCAATTGAGAACTACGGAGAGTCTCGAGCGATTGCGTTGGATATTTCAAAGGCATTCGACAGAGTTTGGCATGACGGACTACTCAACAAACTACCGTCCTTCGGACTGCCAGCCTCTTTCTGCAGCTGGCTTGCCAGTTTCCTTAAGAGCCGATCTCTGCACGTTGCAGTCGATGGACACATCTCGGACACATTCACCATCAACGCGGGCGTGCCTCAGGGCGCAATACTTTCACCAATAATCAATAACATTTTATTTACTACATTACATAGTTTGGCAGACCTAGGCCGCCGCTATATTATAACATGTTTTCACGCGGTTGTATTTGGTCCTTGGCAACGCATTGACTTACACAACACTCGCGTTTTGACAAACACCTACGAACGTAGGGGGCTGGTGTCGGCCCTGTATCAGCGGCAGTCAGTGGCAATGTGGTGGAGATATCAGATTACCTAGGCTGATGCCTTTCAATCGTGCTCAAATTATTGGTTACCTGATGGTATATTAGCCGTGCATTGAATGTTTACGCGTGTGTTTACCGGTCTAGTGTAGGGAAAAATCGTGAAACCCTACTTCTCGTTTGGACGCTACAACATAGATATGTACAATGAATATGTACAATGAGTGTCTATTTACAATATTTACATATATACAGTTATTTGGACAGTATATAATATACTTCCAGTTCAGGGAATTGGAATTTTCATGGCGTGCAATCTAAGCTCGCTGCACGAGCACTGCATTTCATCGGTTCTTGGCATACTGCCGCGATTCGGTTGAAGTAGTCGTTTTATAGCAGGCCCTAGTCCCTTGACAAGCCCCACCCCCTTTGTCCGAACAATGGTGGGAGGGGCCTGCCACTAGACTAGTCGATCTGCTGGATATACTCGAGGCTGCTTTTCTGCGCTCCTGATGGATTCACTTTTTTAAGGTGGAAAAAAGTGGCCATAGGGGCATTGTTGGTTTGATATGTGTTTGGGATTTATATTATATTTACATTATTTACATATTTGCTAGTTTACGGTGGTTCTAGCTCTTTATAGAATAGTAGAGTGTTCCTGTATATGGGGCCATAGCGGGGTATGCTCAGTGGATCATATCTTGCATCTGCAATCCTCGCCGTCATTGGCGATCCTCTTATGCCGAACTCGAAGAATTTGCTTGCCGTTCTTTCTATGAACTGGTCAACGTACTCTACGTTAGTCATTCTGTGCAAATCTTCGGTTCTGACACGATCGAAGACCGTCAAGGACAGCGCTGATCGCAGATACCTATTTTGTAGGACTTGAATTCTTTTGATATGAGTTTTGGCGGCGGAGCACCACACGGGGGCCCCATATAACAGTGCAGGGCGAATAATAGCTTTGTAAATTGTTAATTTATTTGCTGGGCTCAAATACGCTCTTGTGGCTATGAGCGTATGTAAGCCTTTCCGTATTGCCTCGTTTTTAGCTCGAATCGCGGCTATATGTTTTGCGAAGCGTAGTTTCGCATCAAAGACGATACCTAAATATTTGACGCTTTCCTTGGGCAATATTTCGACGCCGTTCACGACGAGCGGAGTCATCTCCGTGTCCTTTCTTTTGTGTGTAAATATGCCAAGTTCCGTCTTAGACGCATTTAGGTTTATCTTCCATTTTGCGAAATATGGCAAGATTAAGTTCATATGAGCTTCCAAGTTAATTTTGGCCATTTGCGCAGTCGACGATTGCGTGTAAATCGCACTGTCGTCCGCGTAAAAGGCACAGGAGTTCAAGGGATGAGACGGATAGTCAGCTATATAATGACTAAAGAGCTGAGGTGAGAGTACTGTTCCCTGTGGTACACCGGATATGATGTGCCTTTCTGTCGAGACACTACCCTGGATTCGTACAGTGAAGGTGCGATCTTCCAAATACGACACGATGAACGCTCCTAGATGCAATGGGAGACTGTGTGTTACAAACAGTTTGTATATCAAACCATCGTGCCATACTCGGTCGAAAGCTTTCTCAATGTCTAGCAGCAGCAACGCGGTGAGCTTATTTTCATTGTAGCCTTTCGTTATGTCCTGTGCTAGTTTCGCCGCGAGCATAGTGGTGCTATGGCCACGGCGAAAACCGAATTGCTCCGGTGGGAGGACGTTAAGCTTGTCTACCGCGCTGCTGATTCTAGACATGAGAAGCTTCTCTGTCACTTTTCCAAGGGTATTCAACAAAGAGATCGGTCGATATGAGGCCGGAAGCCTCGTATCTTTGTTCGGTTTGGGAAACAGTATTATCTCAGCTCTTTTCCAGGGAGTAGGAAAGTGCTGAAGGCGGATAGTTGCATTGGCAATATGCAGGAGGTGAATGATGGCTTTATTCGGTAGATTCTTCAGCAGAATGTACGGAATGCCATCGGGGCCGGGAGCTTTATTCTTGGGGAGACGACAGAGTGTTTTGCGGATCTCCTGTGGCGTGATCAAGAGCTTTGTTAGCGTTGACGGGGGAATGGGGTACTTCCTGCACTTAAACAGGCGTGCTACGTTAGTGATTTGTTCATGATGATGGGTTACGTCAGGCGTCTCTCCATAGACGCTCTCTAGGTGGTCCGCAAAGGCTTCCACTTTTTCACGGTTTTCAATTAGAACATTACCCTGAAAATGAATTTCCGGGTAGTCAGTGGGGCCTCCGCGGACGCGCCTAGCGAGCTTCCATACAGAGCCGTCTTCTTGACTTATAGAGTTGGCAAAAGTCATCCATCTATCATTGCGAAAAGCGCGGATCTGTGTCCTTATTTCTTCCGTCAGTGCTGTAACACGGAGTCTGTCGACTCGCGCTCTGTTTCTCTGCCATCTCCTTCGAATGCGGTTACGGAAGGAGATTAAGTTCAGGATGGTATCAGGAAGGAATTCTGTGAACGTTTGTCTTTCAACAACCGGGCACAAGGCGTCTCTGACGTGCTGGATGTTTGTGACTAGGGTTCGGACTTCGTTTTCGAGTTCAGGGATGCTGTCTATTTGCCTAGGAATGACCGTTTCCTCGTTCATTCTTCTTCTAAACTCCTGCCAATTTAGATTGCGGTATGAAAGCAACGTGTCCTGCGTAGGTTGCGGTCCACCTCGCAAACCGATCTCTATTGGCAGGTGATCAGAATTCAGAATATTCAGCTCTCGCAGCTGCGAGTAGTTGGCCACTCTTCGAGAAATAGCGACATCCAAGAACGATGCAGTGTGGTAATTTGCCGCGTAGTAGGTAGGATTGGGGGTGCGATGAAATGCAATGTCCGGGTAGCGCTCCAGTATCCTATGAAGCAAGCGTCCCTTCCCGTTGGTTCTGCCGCCCCAATCGACGTGCAGGGCATTCACGTCCCCCAACAGAATGGTCCGCTTGTTCACAGGTAGGAGATTCAGGAAATCATCTTCAAACAGCTGGAGTTGCGGAGGAGCGTAAACGCCGATCACCCGCAGACCACTTGTCAGCTCGATAGCCACATGCTCAATGCGGGAACGCAAGTTATTAATTTGCTTAAATACGAGTGGCCTACGGATGAGACAGGCCACGCCTCCACCGCGTTGGGGGCGGTCGTACCTGACTACCTTCCAGCGCGCAAATTTCAGTTCGAAATCCGGCTCGAGATTAATTTCGCACAATATAATGATACCAGCGTTCGTGTGGTATAGGAAATGCTTAAATTCAGCGAGCTTAGACCGCAGGCCATTACAATTCCAACTTACGATTTTTATGTACATTTAAAAAGCGTATTTGCTCATTTCTTCCGAGAAGAAACGCATCGACGCTTGAAGTATTTCTATACGATTGCCGTTACAAGCTTCAAGCATCGACGCGTATTCTTCCAAGCAGAGAATGAGTTGATCAAGATCGACTAAATTATTAATGCGATTGACTACATTTTGCAGGGAATTCAATTTATTAGAGATGTTAGTTTCGGGGAGTTTATTTTGGGATCTGTTTTGAGCAATCTTAGGTTCTGATATTTTACCACTATTGCCACTAACCTGACGTGCATTAGAGTCCTGTTCGGGTCTTCTTCCTGCTTGTTGGTTGCCCTTGAGCGGGGGGAAGCTTCGCTGGTATTCTCTTTCGTTTTCTGCAGCGTTATTCTGGTTATTTTGCCACGCAGGTCTTGCTGGCGGTGGCGCTGGTTTGAATTTTTGCTGTTGTTGTTTAGCGTTCTGGTTGGGTTGAAGTTGTCCTATTTTAAAGTGGTAAACAGGACAGTCTGTGCTAATCGATCGGTGCTCGGCCCCACAGTTTGCACATTTCACATAGTCAGCATTACAATTTATAATTTCATGCTTACCTGCACATTTCGAGCATGAAATCTGCCGCTTACAGTATGTTGCTGCATGACCGTATGCCTGACACCTTTTACACTGCATCAGTGGTTTTACATTACGTCTGTTTTCCCAGGATATTCTTACGTTTAGCAGTGTCTTAATCTTTTGATTTAGGTGCTTGAGCGTAATATTCGCGTCAAGCACAACCAAATAGAGGGGGCGAAGAGTCTTCTTCATTTCAAAGACTGATTTAACATTTAAATCATGTTCGTCAAGGAGAGCGGTCTTGATGTCGTCCTGTGTCACATTTCCGTCTAGCCCTCGGAGGACGAAAGCATGCGACTTTTGTGCTTGTTGAGTATATGAGTGGTACTCAGTGCTTTCTCGCTCCAGGTGCCTTTTCAATGTATCCCAATCTTTATCGAGTTGGCAATATACTATTACAGAGTTGCGTGTATATTTCAAGTCATATTTTTCGATCTGCATAATACGTAGATCATTTCTGAGGGAGTTATGGTCTGCCGGGCGTCCTTTAATGACTATTGGGGGTGGCTGTGCCGCTTTGGCCTTAATCCGGGTTTTCGATTTAGGCTTAGGCTTAGTCTTGGTCAGTATCTGTCGTCTGGCCGGGACGGACGACGCGATACTGCTTGTTTCCTCAAATTCTGTATCTGATAGAGGCTGAAATTTGTTTGAAGTCGGTACAGGGGTAGGTGCCCCGAAGTCCAGATTGACTATTCGAAAGTTCTTTCGAAAGGGTATAGTCTTAAACGGGACTTTGAAAGGCTGCGTCTCGTTCGTGTCTATCAGGGGGGCAGGATCAAGTACTGGTGTGGGCGGTGCTTCCGAGCTGGGAGGGGCCTCTTTGCTAGGTCGCTCTGCATCTTTCGGCCCGGTTTTTTGCATCTCTTTTTGTATTGACGGTTTTTCGGCTAGTTTTTGCTTTTTGTTGCTAGCTTGGTTTTCGGGCGAGCTATTGCTTTCCTTACTTATGTTTGCAGGATCTTTATTGCGTCTTCCGGTGTCAATTTTTGCTTTTGCAGCTGGACGCTTTTTGCACAGTTGAATATGCTTTTCTGTGAAGTGAACTCTACTTCTCAGTATTGCGGTTTTTACCTCGCGGTGCTCGGTCGCAGAGCTAAATATTTGAAGCAAGTGTGCACATTCGTCACACACATGCGAATTAATCCCCAGCTTGGAGATGGTTCGTTCGGCGATCGCTTTGTTCAGAGGCCTGTCGGCGTCAGAGTCGACGGACATTTGTGACAAAGTGTCTTCGTCACCGTCCATTATAAGTAAAATCGGGGCAATGCCCCCGCACAATAAAAATAGACCACTAAAGGGTGCTTTCTAGACTATAACCTCAGTTACGACTAGAAAGAATGATAGATTCTATTGCTAGAAATCCGCGGTTTGATCGATTTATAAAATCTCGCAGTGCTCTTTCACCCGGAACACCAACAGGTCCTATTCGAATAACGATTCGGCTAGGAGTCCAATACTTTCACCAACTCTGTTCCTCATCTATATTAATGATCTGCTGACCGAAACAAATAATCCTGTTTACAGTTTTGCAGATGACAGTACCCTTGTCTCCCACTTTAGATCAGAAAAACCCTTACCAGCGACTGAGACTCATCACCGCAGACAGGAGCAGATTACAGCAATTAATCAAGACCTGGAGAAAGTTCAAACTTGGGGCGACCGAAATTTGGTCCAGTTCAATGCAGCAAAGACCCAAGCAGCCACGTTTACCAAGAGGGCCAATACAGCGGGCCCTGACATCATTATGGCAGGGTCGACCATTCCTTCATCCTCGTCAATCGGACTTCTGGGTATCTCGGTCAACAGCAATATGTTCTGGCATGACCACGTTGCTAACATCGCAAAATCAGCCTCCCAGAAGCTTGGTGCGCTATTTCGCAACAAAAAACTCTATACACCGCAGCAGTTGCTCTTGCTCTACAAAGCGCAAATAAGACCGTGCTTAGAATATTGCTCACATATCTGGGGTGCCGCACCAGAGCACACCCTAAAGCTGCTGGATTCCATTCAGAAGAGAGCTGTGCGTCTCGTCGGCGACCCGGAGTTGACCCGGAATCTAGATAGTCTGGAACACCGCAGACATGTAGCCGAGATATCTCTGTTTTACAGATACTTTCACGGCAGATGCTCTCAGGATTTGGGCCGCCTCATCCCGCCCCTGGCAGCTCCTGTCAGACAGTCACGACAGACGGCAAGAGCGCACCAGTTCGTCGTACAACTGGAAACACCTAGAACATCGCTTTACAAGAACTCCTTTGTCTGGCGCACTGCATCACTGTGGAACTCCCTCCCAGGACATCTGTTTCCCACTAACTACAACTTACAAATATTCAAGAGCCGTGTCAATCAACATCTTCGCACACACACCGCTCGTCGAGCGCCATAGGGTCTCCCTTTAGTGTGTGTGCCACTGCCATAAAAAAAGTGACATTTTACCACCTTCCTATTTTGATAAACTAGATATTTAAAAGTGTTTGCTTTGAAATTTCAGTTTTCTTCAAAAAAATCGAATGAGGCGCGTCTAAGGGCTGAGCTTTAACCGGAAGCCCTTAAATATTATTTATTTGTGCAGAAAAAGGTAAGTAAACTGTAATTTTTTGTTAAAAAAAAATTAGTGAAAATCAGTATCAGTCATAATAGTCGCGCTTAAAGCTAGCCCGATCACGTTTCAAACTACATTAAAAAAAAAAGTTAAATTTCCAAAAAATAGTTTTTATTTTTTTTTTCGAGATTTTTGCATCTAAAATGTCTACTTAACTGTGAAATTTTAAAAGAAATTGCACATTTCAATATACGCATGTAAATAACTTTTGACTACATTGGATGACGTCACGCGTAAAGGTATGGTTTCGCTTTTGAGTCGGACGCATGCAGTAGCTGCATGCAGCGGTCGCTGCGTTCGACGGAGAGATCGGAGACATTGCTTGGTTTATCATGTGCGGCGGACTTCTGCGTCGCAACAGCGGCGAATTATTCAACTGCTTGGAGGGCCTGGGGTACCAGTCAATGCAGCGACGTCGTGCATTATTCACATGTTCTTTGTATTCATTTCCAATTTTTATCGTCAAAATGAGCGGTAATAAATTTACAGGAGATCAAGAAATGATGCTAATTGAAATAGTGTCTCGCTATAAATCATTATATGACGCACCTCATGCAGATCACAAAAACATTAGTGTCACGTCTGCGTTTGTACATTGAACGTACAGCGTTCCTGATCTTTTTTTTATTTTGTATGCACTTTAAAATTATTTCGTCTTGTCCTACCTCCAAAATCTGAAGCGAGATTATGTACTTCATGACAGTAAAAATCGCTCTGCCGGCCGTACAAATTGGCTGCACTAGCACTACCGAAACCACTTCGACGACACAGCGGACGCAAGCAGTTGTTGCATGCAGCTGCTGTACAACCGAAACCACATCTTAAGCTGTCAGGCCTTACTTATAGAGGGTAATGAGGCAAATCCTTAAGTCGAGTTATTAATGGGATAATTATGTCTGAAGAACTCAAATGGTTTGCGAGGAGATATCTAGCTACGAATTAATTATTATACTATCATTGGTAACAGTAGTTTTACATAATTCGATAAATTCATTATTTTATGTTACATTCGCAACTGAAATCAATGAATGATTATGTTTAGTTATCAATGAAATAATTTCATATGAATATGTCAAATAGAGAAGAAATTTGAACGAAGAAATAAGGAATGCAACTAACGTAGGCAAAAAAATGGCATCAAAGATTTGTTTGTACTTTGGTGGGTAACATGCCCTAAAAGGAGTTCTTCAGATTATTAACAAACGATTGTCTTATATTCGATCAAGGTAAAGTAATTACTATTCGGGAAACAATATTTTGTTAAATACCAAATTAGAAATATAATTAACATAATTTTCATTTTCAAAATGTTTTCCTAAAAGTTCTCTTTGCACGCCTTTGGCACTATTTTATTTTATCAACGTCTTTGAGTCTCATTTATATCCAATAAACTCTTTACAAGAAAAAAAATCTAAACTGCCCTCGCAGAACATAATAGGATTACTATTCCTGAGTGGGTTAGAATACAACAAATATATTCGAATATCAAGGATAACGATGAATCTGATCGCCTAGCAAAAAAAAAATAGCAAAAAGATTCTTAACTGGATCAGGACAAACTTGAAGCGTATTTTTATTGCTATATATTACAGAACTGTGCTCACATTATCTGCTTATGTTATGTAACAAAGGCCCCGGCTGCTCAATTCTCGGCAATATATAAAGAGGCTTCTTATTTTAATGGACTACCCTTGCTATTACTGACTGGCTTATCCTATCAAGACTGGTTACTCCAATGCGTAAAACAGATATGAATATTAAGTATAAGTCATTATGAATTACAATGTTTCACTCTGGAATTAATATGCCATTCTAATTAAAAGGGTCAACTAGCATAGTAATAAAACGGTACCCACATAGTGACACCGAAATATAATCCTAAAACTTGCAAGATTCGCACAGCGGTGCTTACACTTGTCGCTATATTCGACCAAGGTAATTGCATGATATAGATTATACAATATAAGGTCAACAAAATCAAGAGTTTGTCTAACCTTTAAACTTATATAATACTCAAAAGATAAGGTGGAATAATGTCTAATTGGCTTTCCTCAGCACACTGCCGTGCGTTTCAGCGACATATCATAGATTCCAGTCAGCTGATTTAGGTCGGTACTTATCGCCTAGCCATCGGCTTGGGCAAACTGGTACTGGTACACAAAGTACGCTTCGAACTAATCTCCAAAGTCTTAAAATTCTGTCTAGCTCAAAAATGGAAATGGAACAGATGCCAACAGGACTTGAACACATGGTCGAAATCACATTTCGAAATAATATTTGAACATGAAAGGCAACTTACTTAGCTGATGTTGAATCCATAGGCAGTTTGATGATTATATTATACCTTATACAAGGTTGGAAATGGGAACGTAGCAATAGCAATGAAAAAGATAGAGGTAAATTGAATATCTCAGCATGTTTCCTTAGCACATTAGGGCAACTAACAAAACATAGATTGACACCATTTCAACTATAACCAGCAGTGCAAATTGGTCAAACCTCAACATTTCATATAATCAGCGATGTTGCCAAGACTTAAATGCACGACCCAAGTGTATAAGAAAAACATAAATTTGTAAAGAAATGAACGTTGCACTAATAGCTCTGAGGAGTGTCAAAAGAATAGTTAAAAAAGAAACACCAACATTATTCGATCAAACTGTGGAAAATGCGAGACCTCAACGGGTTTTGAATTGGACTAGTCAGTAACAGAGCTCACGAGCTGCCAAAACTTGACAGAATGGAAAGCACTTAAACAAATCACAAAATTATGAGAATCTTATTGGAATCTCTAAAGAATCTTTATATAGAAGGCAAACTATGAGATCCCTGTTCGTATATTATGCCAGTCTCTAAATTCTCAATGGATGACTGAGGTGCTTTGAGGTGTAATATTATTGGCTAATCAAAAAAAAAACAGAACTTTTAAAAAAAGATAGAGTTTCTGTGCTACTTTTTTGTGAAAAAGACGATGATATAAGCAAAATTTTCATAGCCCACTTCGTTTCTGAGATACATGGCAAAATTGAAAATAGTGCATTTTGGGACCCTGGATAGTTTGGAACATCGCAGACATGTGGCCGAAATGTCCCTGTTTTACAGATACTTTCACGGCAGATGCTCCCGGGATTTGGCCCGCCTCATCCCGCCCCTGGCAACGCCTGTCAGACAGTCACGACAGACGAAAAGAGCGCCCCAGTTCGTCGTGCAACTAGAAACACCTAGAACATCGCTTTACAAGAACTCCTTTGTCTGGCGCACTGCATCACTATGGAACTCACTCCCAGGACATCGGTTTTCCCCCTAATTTCATCCTACAACTATTCAAGAACCGTGTCAATAAACCTCTTCGCACACACACCGCTCGTGTGTATACATCCTGTTACGGGTGAAAATTCTCTTATTTATAAAGGTTAATTTTGGGGTGGAATATCGACTTGGTCGACCATCTCTATTGTCTTTTCTCGATAAGTTCGTACCTGTCTAGAGTTTCTGACAGGTAGTATTTTGAATGACATATGAGGATTTTTAGTTGAATGTCAGCTGAAAGTGATTGACGTGTTTACAGATTTGTTTCCGATATTTTGATCCAGTAGGAGGAGATGAAACAGAAGAAAAACTATTGTTATTGATTTTGGAAGGCTTTTGTTTATTCATTAGCCAAAGAAGTTCCCTTGGGTAGAGAGGTAGTCCTCGAGGAGTGTTCTTATTTTGCATATTAAGTAGACTGGAAGTCGATTAGGGCTCCGGAGGAAAGGTCAGTTGCGTGGGATTTAAGTTGTAGCAACCGCCGAAATGGCAATATAGACTGTTGTCCTTCTCAATATACCCAGGAAGTTTTGTTAAACCCCAAGTTATGGGTAAGTGATTTCAAGTTGTTCGAATGTAGAATTTCAAGTAAATTGGGGCCGAGTTTGGCATTTTTGTAAATTTCGTGTTATGTTGATGTTATGGTTTAATTTACGCTTTTAGGGTTTTTCTTGGAGCTGGTTTTTTTTTGAAGCTGGTATTTGGAGCAAGTTATTTGGAAATGGTTTAGTAGCTGTGGCCCATCAAATCCCATCGTCCTCCCCCAGGCTGGAGAACACCGAAGTACAAAGTCTGGAGCTGATCAATGACAGTTTGTGACAAGAGGGGCTGCATTGTATTAGCTGGCAGGGACGTCAAACTGGTGAGAGCAGTTTGATTACGGGGAGTGACGCCCCCGCCATTCCGAGTTGCCACGGGATGTGGCCCATCAAATCCCATCGTCCACCTCCAGGCTGGAGAACACCAAAGTACAAAGTCTGGGATCACTGGGGAGGGACCCAACAAACCCTATTTTTACCCCTGTCAGACTAGGGACCACCAAAGGAAAGAGTCTGAGGCCGATGCATCCAGTGGAAGCGGCCCTAGGTGGTAGATGCATACGCCTATTCGCATCGTCCGGTGAAAGACCACCCCACCAGAACTGGGAAGCGCTAAGTGGTTTCCCCGAATCACGTTCCGTTTCCGCGCTGGTGGTTCCGGGTTCCACAGTAGGAATATAATAATATGGACATGATAGTGCTTCCAGGATCAAAATATTCCGGAGGTAAACTCCCCGGCCATTCGGATCTCCGGGCGCTGGTTGGCCCTGGGAGCCCTTCATTCCGCATTTCACAGACAGCAAAGATACCGAACCAATTTAGAATTGATTTCTGCAACATAAGAGGCCTAAATACAAACATAAATTCGGTACACCAACATCTACAAGCAAATAGACCACACATACTAGCCCTTACAGAAACACAAGTATGTTCTACAACAACAACAGTGAACTACCCTTATCCTGGTTACGACTTACATACCCGATTTAGACATAAGTTCGGAATATGCCTTTTTGTCCGAAGCGAACTTTCATGTCACCGCGAGGAAACACTCGAACCGAACAACCTTGACGTCATGTGGCTCAAGTTCACCGCCAAGGGATTAACCAAGTTTATATGTTGTCTCTATCGCCCTCCGAGCGATAGAGCCTACCAAAGCTTTTTTTCAACACTAGCTACCACTTTTGACTCAATACAGGTTGATCACCCCAGTTCAGAAATAATCGTTCTGGGAGACTTCAA
>JAEQML010067925.1:0-18686 GCA_016904865.1 Pissodes strobi | reverse complement strand
TAGTTGCTCTATCCAAACTTTCAGCAATAGCCGAGGCAATAGCCCCTTTCCATTTCTCAACATTCAATCTGATCTTTCTGCGTTTAGTGTGGACATTCTCTTCATCAACTTTACTTAAATATGAAGGACATCTAGGTAGCTTACATGGAATCTCCCACAAGAAACCGTCTCGAAATATAATTATAATATCTACACGTTATAAAATAATTGAAAAAACTGACTGAAAAATATTAATGTAAACAAATAAATCGACCATCAATTTGGTTGTCGTATAGGTGGCCGTGCCCCGACCCGTGTTCCGTTTATCGATCCATCTGTGTTTTATTGTGTCGTGTGATTCGTATCGTATCTTGTGCATATTAAATTGTAATTTCAATTTAAAACTGTTTTTAGACATTTTTAGAGTGTTTGTGCTTTGAAAATAAACAGCAAATAAGCATATCCGCTTTAAAAAATAACCTCTGCAAGCGGCAATAATTTAAATCCAATAAACTACCGCCAATCAGGGGGATAACTTTATTGGATGTTACATATATTTTCAACTAATCACAGAGCGTTTCTAACGATTGCGTAGTATGAACTTACTGAATGACAAAGACCGACTTATGCGAGTTTTAAATAGCTCCGTCTTTTAGTTGTGGCTTCAATTTTTGGTTTGGATTAGCGATATATTAGTTTATATATATATGAACACGGACAAGACGAAAGAACACGTTAACAAGAGGTAAACAAAGAAAATTTTGCCTCGTCCGCCATGAGGAGGCAAAACTAGCCCGGCCAATATAAATCGATACATCGATTGTCGCCACTGTCTTATATAAAGTCACTGTAATCATCACAGTATAGTGCCTTTAAAGTCACTGTACACCACAGTACAGTACAAGCGTCTAGCGCACCTACTGAATTTTCTATGCGAAAGCCGTGCATGCGCAATGGCGAAACAAGAATAGGTATTTTCATGAATTATGATCGCTGGCTGGCTTTTATGAATTATGATCGCTGCTGGCCCTCCGCTCGCTACGGGGGCGCAACCAACAAGGACTAACCCAAGGCTTACCCAAAATTAAGAAAAAAAAAATTAATAAAACACAAACATAACTTTAAAAAAATAAACAAAACATCTGTCGCGACCGACAGGAATCGAACCCGCAGCGCAGAAATGATAGACAGAACGTCTAACTACTACAATAAAGACATGGATAGGAGCGCTAGACGATTGTCAGTCAATATAAAGGCACCGAACAGCACACTACAAGAAAACACGGTATGATATTGATATTGCGCTTCGGCGGGTGACGCCAATGAGAAGCATCGCTGCTGGCTGCCTCCGAATAGTCACGACTCGTTTCGGACTCCGAAACGAGTCGTGACTCGTTACTCTTTGCAGAGCTTTTCAAAACGGCACTTACATAAAAGGCAGTGCTGTGAGTGCCGGCGTACGAGCAGCAGCGTTTTGCTTCCCGGACTTGCTACCAGCGACGAGCGAATTTCAAGAGGGACTCTACTAACAAAAGTGTTTTTCTTCAAACGTCAGTAAATCCGTCATTACTCGACTATGTAGGCGGCCGTGAAGTTTCATTTTTCCTCCGCCGGAGCTTTACTTTTCACTTTTCCGCCGGCGGAGGTAAAAGTGTTGTCATAGCAACATAGATACAATACAAACAGACAACAAAATAAGCGTCAAAAACTCAAGATTTATTAAACTACATTTTGTATTTACCACTCAATTTGTGGCTGCATTTCTAAAAATCACTAATTTAGGAACAAATTGGTTATTATTTAATCGAACTTACTCAATAACTGCTTATCAATACGGAATTAAAACGCAATCGGAGAATCTTAAAAACATAATTATTGTTGACAATGTCCACTGACAGCTTTATGTTTCATTATATTCACCGACACCAGTCTAAGCGAGGCCACCTACGACCGTGGTCTAAGCCGCCTTGCGAACCCATTTATCTTTAATAATAATTAGATATTATTACTATTAAAAAGAGATGTTTTTGCATTAATTTGTCGACATTTGAAGAAAAAACAGCATATTTTATTTGGAGGAAAAGTTACTTTTCATGGCTTGCTCTCTATTACCAGCCTCACTCCGTTCGGCTGTTAAACACGAGCGCGCCATGAAAAGTATCACTTTTCCTACATATAAAATAATATACTATTACGTTTATTTCCTTCCTTGGTAAGTGAAGCATTGGTTTGGGTCCTGCCAGAGCTCTAAATAGCATAAATTTTCATTCTTATAACATAGTTACGTATCTCATATATATATTTTTTTTATATATATAATTTCTCATCGAATTTCTACAGTAGAATCTTAGCTTTTGAAGGATGGACGAGTCGGAGGGGGGCACAGAGCCCCCCCTGAGGGTTCCAACAGAAATCTTAGTATTAATTCAGTTGTAATTACGCAAAATCATGATCCATTAGAATCACAAAACAGGTTTCAATATGAGCAAAAAAATTTACTTTATTTTAAACATGATAACAGACCATTCGTGGTTTATTTAGAATCGACAAATGTATCAAATGTAAATATTGGTTTTTTTAATAATATAAAAATAGCCAGAGATATATTTAATCTTAAACTAACAGATATTAAAAAAACGGCTAGTAAAGGTATGAACAGGATCGCAGTCGAGTTTATTAATTTTAATTCAGCTAATTCCTTTCTTAAAAATAAAACCTTATTGGATAAGGGATATAAAATTTACATACCCTACAATTTGGTCACGTCCAAGGGCGTCGTCAGGCAATTGAACACAGATCTGAGTGAGGAGAAGCTCCTGAATTGTTGTGAGACTGGGATAGAACATGTACAGATTTTAAGCATTAGAAGACTAAAAAGAAGGTTTATCAAAAATAATGTGGTTTGTTATGAGCCTACAGGTTCTGTGCTCTTTACCTTTAAAGGAGTTCAAATGCCCAAAATAGTTTATTTCTATGACTTACCTAAACTCGTTGACAGTTATATTTCCCCTGTTACGCAATGTTTTAAATGCTTAAGATATGGCCATACAAAAAACAACTGTAAAGGTAAAGAAAGATGTGTCAACTGCGGGGAGATGAGGCACAATTCAGAAGAAGAGGAAATATCTTGTGAAACAAAATGTTTTTTCTGTAAGGAGTTCCATAAATCGACTGATAAAAAGTGCCCTGAATATGCCCGACAGAAAAATATAAAAGAACTAATGACATTCGAAAACTTAACCTTTTTTGATGCTAGCCAGGCAATCCCAAAATCTTACATAGATAAAGGCAAATTTATTTATAATGCAAAATAATTCCCGTCAAATTTACAGAGTAAAAACTCTCATAATTTAAATAATGAAAAAATGACTAATACTTCTTCTTTTGAAAATCTTGTGGACCCTGTCCAGAGAAGGACTCATAATTTCAGAACAGCCCCAGTTAAACGCTCTTTTAGTCAGGTGGTGACTAATATGGATAATAAAAGGAGAACGCTCTATAAAGGATATGATAAAAATCTGCACAATCAGAATCTCCTCTCCCCAAACTCGAGGCCCGAAAAACAATCTTCTTCTACTTCACCGTCGAGAATTTCGAGACCTCAATCTTCCTCTACAACTACATTCTCTCAGCAACATAGATCTGACATAGCCTGGCCCGCCAGTGCACTGCAACACTCTAAAAATTACAAATATACTACTAAAGTTTCCCAATTCGACCTGAAAGAATGCATTGATTTTAACACCTCCCCTTCTAATCAAAATATGATTAAAAACCTCTTATTATCCCGTGCACATCTAGAGTCCTATATGGACCTAGATGACGTCTCAGAATCAGATTAATTATCTATTTTCACCCTGGACAATAGTAAAACGAGTTTAAAAATATTACAGTGGAACATCAGAAGCTTTAAATCTAATAGGGAACATTTGATGGAATTAATAGTAAGTAATAGTCCGGATATTGTCTTCATTAATGAAACTTGGCTTAAACAAGACTACAATTTGTCCTTAAAAAATTTTAATGTCATTAGACAAGATAGAGCGGACGGGTATGGGGGTGTTGCATCATGTGTTAATCATTCAATCTCCTTTACTCAAATCAAGGCTTTCAGTTCTGATCAAGTTCAATATATAATTCTAAAAGTGAGTAATCTATATTTAATCAATATTTACTCAAGTTCTAACTCTGCAATAACGAAGAAGCAGCAAGAAAAATAAAAGAAATAACAAGAAAAAAAAATCAAGAGTTATTCGAAGATATGTTGAATGGAATTCCTCTGGATTACCTAATAATAATGGGAGACTTAAACTGTCACCACCCGATGTGGGATTCTTGTAAGCCCAATCCACGGTAGGAATATATGGACATGATGGTGCTTCCAGGATCAAAATATTCCGGAAGTAAACTCCCCGGCCATTCGGATCTCCGGGCGCTGGGTGGCCCTGGGAGCCCTTCATTCCGCATTTCACAGACAGCAAAGATACCGAACCAATTTAGAATAGATTTCTGCAACATAAGAGGCCTAAATACAAACACAAATTCGGTACACCAACATCTACAAGCAAATAGACCACGCATATTAGCCCTTACAGAAACACAAGTATATTCTACAACAACAACAGTGAACTACCTCTATCCTGGTTACGACTTACATACCCGATTTAGATATAAGTTCGGAATATGCCTTTTTGTCCGAAGCGACCTTTCATGTCACCGCGAGGAAACACTCGAACCGAACAACCTTGACGTCATGTGGCTCAAGTTCACCGCCAAGGGATTAACCAAGTTTATATGTTGTCTCTATCGCCCTCCGAGCGATAGAGCCTACCAAAGCTTTTTCTCAACACTAGCTACCACTTTTGACTCAATACAGGTCGATCACCCCAGTTCAGAAATAATCGTTCTGGGAGACTTCAATGCCCACAACACCAACTGGCTCAAACATCACAACAAGACCGACAACGAAGGTAGAGAAGCTGAAGCATTTGCCATCAGCTGCGGGCTTACTCAACTTGTAGACGAACCAACTCGAATCTCAGAGAGGGGCGAATTCGCCGCCCTCCTGGATCTTTTTCTGACCACCAATCCTGACCAGTACAAGGTTACAGTTGGTCCGCCATTAGGTACCTCCGACCACAAACTTATTACAACGGTTTGTGAATTGCCACTCATACAGAAGGATCCACCATTGCCTCGCAAAATCTGGCATTACAATTCTGCAAACTGGGACGATCTAAGGCAGTTCTACCTAGATTTTCCTTGGCTCGACGTCTGCTTTGCCACTGACGACCCGTCAGACTGCTGCGAAGAGATCATGCAAGTAATCTCCTCAGGAATGGAAGGATACATCCCAAATTCTATCAAGTTACCATCAAAAAGAAGGCCCTGGTTCGACAAAAGATGCGAAAGAGCTGTAGGAAGGAAACAGCAAGCCTATAAGTACTGGCAGCAAAATCAGACCGCTGAAAATCGCAATTATTTTATCGAAGCGAGAAACGAGTGCAAGCGTGTGATTGACGACACTAAGGACAAACACAATCAAAGGATCAGGAATAAACTTTTGCAATGCCCCAGTGGTTCCAGGAATTTCTGGTCGGTAGCAAAGGCAGTAAGTAACAACTTTACAAAAACGTCTCTCCCACCTTTGACGGACGAACGTGGCATCACGGCGACTACAGCCAAGGAAAAAGCAAACATGCTCGCCAAAATGTTTTCATCGCACTCTACCTTAGACGTGCCCCAAGGCAAGACTCTCCCCACTATACCGAACATCAACACCACCATGGCAGAAGTCAAGTTTTCTCATCGTGATATTCGCAAAATCCTTAAAGAACTAGATACGCAAAAGGCATCAGGACCGGACGGAATACCTGCCATCGTGCTAAAGAACTGCGCCAACGAACTAACACCCGTTTTTTCCAGGCTTTTTTCTCTTTCTTACAGAAAAGGGATTTACCCATCCTCTTGGAAAGTCGCTCGAGTGCAACCTTTTCCAAAAAAGGCAAGAAAACCATGCTCTCAAACTATCGCCCAATTGCCTTGCGTCCAATAATCTCCAAAGTCATGGAACGTGTAGTCAACCAGCAACTACTCAAGTACCTCGAGAGCAACAGAATAATCAGCGATAATCAATACGGCTTTCGCAAAGAGAGATCGACAGGAGATATATTGGCCTATGTCACTCATATATGGAGTAGGGCAATTGAAAACTACGGAGAGTCTCGAGCGATTGCGTTGGATATTTCAAAGGCATTCGACAGAGTTTGGCATGACGGACTGCTCAACAAACTGCCGTCCTTGGGACTGCCCGCCTCTCTCTGCAGCTGGCTGGCCAGTTTCCTTAAGAACCGATCCCTACACGTTGCAGTCGATGGACACATCTCGGACACATTCACCATCAACGCGGGCGTGCCTCAGGGCGCAATACTTTCACCAACTCTGTTCCTCATCTATATTAATGACCTGCTGATCGAAACGAATAATCCTGTTTACAGTTTTGCAGATGACAGTACCCTTGTCTCCCACTTTAGATCAGAAAAACCCTTACCAGCGACTGAGACTCATCACCGCAGACAGGAGCAGATTACAGCAATTAATCAAGACCTGGAGAAAGTTCAAACTTGGGGCGACCGAAATTTGGTCCAGTTCAATGCAGCAAAGACCCAAGCAGCAACGTTTACTAAGAGGGCCAATACAGCGGGCCCTGACATCATTATGGCAGGATCGACCATTCCTTCATCCTCGTCAATCGGGCTGCTGGGTGTCTCGGTCAACAGCAATATGTCATGGCATGACCATGTTGCTAACATCGCAAAATCAGCCTCCCAGAAGCTTGGTGCGCTATTTCGCAACAAAAAACTCTATACACCGCAGCAGTTGCTCTTGCTGTACAAAGCGCAAATAAGACCGTGCTTAGAATATTGCTCACATATCTGGGGTGCCGCACCAAAGCATACCCTAAAGCTGCTGGATTCCATTCAGAAGAGGGCTGTGCGTCTCGTCGGCGATCCGGAGTTGACCCGGAATCTGGATAGTCTGGAACATCGCAGACATGTGGCCGAGATGTCTCTGTTTTACAGATACTTTCACGGCAGATGTTCCCAGGATTTGGCCCGCATAATCCCTTTGGCTGTCTTTTTTCAAGCACTGCTTTTCGCTTCCATAGTAAATCCAGTATTGACGGTATAAATGCATGCCTTCGGTTTGTTATGGAATGCTTTTTAGCGGATTGCCGTCGGAGAATATTATTCCGTTTAATACAGGTAGCGTAATATGAGTGGTAGACTGTGATGTTTTTCTAATTAATATTTTAATTGGCGCTTAAGATAAGCTTTTTAAATTTGGATTATACTTATTAGTAAAATTATAATTTATATTATCGGGATTAAATTTAAATGTCAAAACATCAGGGTAGGCAATGCATTTGTGCTTTCATTGTGTGCACGCCACTGGGTATTTGGTTCACTAAGGGGCCAAGGAAGGCTCGGTTACCAATAATTAAGCTATATAACACAAATATTCGTTTTGTAAATAATGTCAAATTTTTGGGGCTCACTCTTATTAACCACCTGAAGTGGGACGCTCATGTTGAGAACATTGTCAACAAGACCAAAAAAAAACATTAATGTCTTGCGGGCTATTTGCATGGCGTGGTGGGGTGCAGACCCTAGAACCCTTTTGATGGTTTTTAATGCATTAATAAGATCCCAATTGGATTATGGCTCATTTTTGTTTAGGACTTCAAGTAAAAAGTGTTTAAATAGATTGGATGTAGTATATTTTGAGGGTTTAAGAATCTCTTTGGGCTGTATGAGGTCCACCCCTCGTATGGCCGTTTTAGCTGAGTCTGCAATGTTGGAGCTTGACTACCGAAGGAGAATGTTGGCTACTAAGTTTCTCTCCAAATTAGTTGGTTTGCAGGGTCACCCTTTCATTTCCATTCTTTGCAGACTACGTGGAAACTTGATCAAAAATCCGGGATTTTTTAAAGATGGTAATTCTCCATATTTAGTCTCGGCAATTGAATATTTCTATCCATATTTTAGGAAAATACATAAAACGCTAATTTCTATAGTTATGATATAGATTTTGATATTTTAATTTCCCGGTTACGAACTCTTAATTGCAATATAAAAAAGAATGAACCCATGGCGAAAGAAAAATTCTTGATGGCAACGGAGAGATACAAGGGTGATTATGTTTTTGTCTTTACAGACGCATCGAAGATGGGCGAAAGAGTGGGGTATGCTCTTTATATTCCGGATATTAATTACAGGTTTTCTCAAAGACTTCCTCGAAAGTGCAATATTTATAAGGCTGAAATCATAGCTATCCACCAAGCAATAAAATCATGTTTGAATAAAAATTTTAAATGGGCAATAATTTTTCCTGACTCTCTCAGTGCAGTCTCTAAAATAAAGGCCAATCACTTTAGCCCTCGGGCTGATCTCTGGTCTCTCAGAACAAAGAGATTGATAGCTCTGGCTAACCAGAAGGAATTTCAGTATTTGATCTCCTGGATTCCAGGCTATTCTGACATCCCTGGAAACGTAATGGTCGACATACTCGCTAAAGTGGGAAGGGATTTGAGTGTACCGATGGACATTCTTTTGGACTCTAGGGATTTCTTGCCTGTAATTAAAAGACAATTTTTTTCCCAATTTAAAACGTATTGGATGGAGGCACTTTATAAGAGGAGACATCAATATATTCAGGTTCAAGATTTCTTTCCATCTAAATCTTGGTTTTTTAATTTCCCTTACAAGAATAGACGATATCTTACGACAGTAATTATCGTACGGGTCATTGCTCTGTGAAGTACCACCTTTTTAAGTTAAACCTAAAGGATGATCCGCTATGTAAATGTGGTTTGGTGGAAGACCTAAATCACGTATTTTTTGAATGTCCAATCAACGGCATTCCTAATTTTGATTTATATAGGATTCTTAGTAGAAATTCGATGACCCCAATTTCTATTTTTACTGTGCTGGGAGATCCCAATGAAGAGAAGCTTAACCTGCTTTTAAAATTTTTGGCAATTAATAAGATTAATTTATAATTATACCCAATGCTTCACTAATTGTTAACCTTTCCTTTCAGTGTATGTTTGTGTTGTCTGTCTGAAGATATTGTTCCATCTGTGTTGCCTATGTTGTTATGTCTTGCTAATAGTTAACCTAATACAGAAGTTTTCTGGAGAAAGCTCACGCCTAAGATTCACTCACAGTACTTTTGAAGCTAACAATAAAATAAAGTTTTTTAGTGACAATCTCAGTGGTCTGGATATGGCTTAGAGCCAGACAACATCCGGGTCACTACCAAATTGTGCTGGCGGATTGCCTTGCAGCAACAAGAACAAGAACAATAACACAAGACCACTTACATAAAATCGATATTCGTGCATTGGTCATGTCGAACATCGATGTTTCTTTTTCGATGTATCGATTTTTTTTAAATATCGATACGTCGTTGTCTTCAGTCCTATCAGTAAAAAAAAATAAACAGTAAACTTGAGTAAACAGTAAACACTATTTTAAATGTCGTTAGGAAATAAAAGGAACTGAATATTTTCTTTATTGGAAGCATCAAATAGTTCTCAATATTATACATGTCCAGCAATCTGGCAAATAAAAACGGTAAAGGTAAGCCAATACCAGAGTCCTGGAAAAATTCCCACACATTAGTTAAAGAAGAAAATCAGTTTGATCAACCTAATGCATTTTGGATTAAAGAAGAAAATGATCAGTGTCTTATTGAGTAAGTAGGCTTAATTGTTTTTCAAAAGACCAAGTTATTTGGTCATTCCATAATTTTGCTTTTCGAAGTGTAAAGTATTATTTAGATGACAGGTAAAAAGTAATTGTGCTTTGTTAATAAATTACAATGAAATAATTAAAACATTTTAAATTAGGATAATATTTCTAGGGGATCTTCAGGTAAACCTGACTGTGGTTTAGATGAACATGCTACCATTAATAAAGAAATCAAAACGGACCCGGATTTGTAAGTAACTATGATTTTAATAATTCTTATGATCGCACAAATAACCTAGGTCAATTGACATGTATTATCTTGTTAAAAAGATCAATAATTAGTCCAAATGTTGATGATGGCATGTAAGCATGTGTTTCCAATAAACTCTAGCACATTACCTATTACCATACTTCTCCTTTTTAGAACTAACTGGTTTGACATGTCGTGACCAGTATTGCCAACATACAACACTCGGACGAGGAGCAGAACAAGAGATGTATAATGTGATGTAAATTTTATTGATGAAATTCAGTTTGAATGAAAGTGCTTTATTGTCCAAGGATTATTACAATGAATAAATCTTATTGACAAAGCATGATTAAAATTTTGACACATACACAATTTTGTAGTCAATTGAATCTTGACACAAATACATAATATACCCTAAGTACAAAAGTACCACACTTAACAGAATACTAAGTAATACATGGCACACCTAGCATATCTAAATACTATCCTGCTTAAAGAATTCGTCAATGCCATAAAATGCCTTCGACAACAGCCGGTTGTTCAACTTCTTCCTAAACATCCTCAGATTTAGGCTACGTCTCATCTCCAAGCTTAGGTGGTCATATATCTTTAAGCCATTATAAATGAAGGAGTCTCTAATGAGGCTCAGGCGAGGGATAAGTAGGGGCACATGGTCTATCTGTCTCGTGAAATGGATTTGTTGGCGATTAGGAAAATCGGTTTTGTTTTTATGAATAAGGCAAGCAGTTTCTAAGATGAATAAACAGGCAAGGGTTAGTATATTATTGGAAATAAAAAGAGGCTTGCAATGAGCTCTAGGATGGGCATTGCATAAGTTTCTCACTGCTCTTTTCTGAAGGATGAAGACTGATTGGAATAAATACCTTGAACAGCCACCCCAGAATGGAAGGGCATATCTGAGGTGTGATTCAACATTTGCAAAATAAATGTTACGGGCGAAGTGTTTCCCCAATTCTTGGGAGGTAATACGAATAGAGTAGCAGCCAGAGGCCAACTTTTTATTTAATTTTAGAATGTGATGCTGAAACTTTAGGCTATCGTCCAAAATCAGCCCAAGAAACCCAAGAATGTGAGTCTTTGACAAGTTTAGACAGAAGATTAGAGTCGCCTCATTCCTTAATTTTATAGATGTCCTACGACATATCAGCCCTAGGTTGGTCTACGTCGTGACCACTCCATGATACAGACGCATCATCCGCGAATGCCGTGATGGAACCAGACAAGTCAAGCTGAAGAAGATCGTTAATGAAGACTAGAAACAAAGTAGGTCCCAAGACAGAGCCCCTAGGGACACCGCATGGAACACTCTGCTTACTGGACGAAACACCCCCCAAAGACACAAACTGAACATGATCCGAGAGAAAGGATTGAAACCACTCAGAAGCCACACCACGGAAGCCATAAACCGATAGTTTCCGCAGCAGTATACCATGGCTCACGCAATCAAACGCTTTAGATAAGTCACAGAACACTGCCGCGGAGGTCTCCCCTCTGTTGATACCCCGAAATAAATTCGATAAGAGATCAAACATAGCATCAGATGTGCTCTTACCCTGTTGAAAACCATACTGGTGTTGATTTATTATCTTGTGCTTAACTAAGAAAGAAGTAATTCGTTTACGCGCAAGGGTTTCAACCAGTTTCGATAGTGTGGAAACAAGAGAAATTATAATTTGACGGGGAACCATGGTCACCTCCCTTGAAGAGGGGAATGACCCTGGCAACTTTCAGGCTAGACGGAAAAATCCCCGTCTCAAATGATACGTCAATGGCGGAAGACAACGCAACAATGGCATCCATTGGTAACTGAGCCATTATGTTCAAGGAAATTCCGTCCTCACCACCAGCCCTCCTGTTTTTCATGGATTTGATAGTTTCATCCACTTCTTGAGGTGTGGTCGGAGAAAAATTTGATTCCTATGTTACACCATCAGGCATATCTGACCATGAAGCGGTGGTCTCTGTATTTTCTCTGTCTGGTGGAACTAAGCATGGGAGTTGTAGATATGGCAGAATTTATAGTTCCTCTAATTTTAACGAACTGAGCTGTTCTAATATTTCTGATTGTTATGATCCTCTGTCACAATTCAATGAAGGAATAGTCAGAATCTAATGATAGTTTCCCTGTACGAAAAATAATACCATGAATAGCATCTGGAATTAAAATCTCTACAACCAACCTTCGTTGTTTGTATACAATTAGAAAATTTACTACTGACACCGGTTTTCATTACTACTTTTTATTTATTTATTCAAATCAAACCAAATCAAATCAAATTTATTTGCTTAGTAAAGTACAAAGGGGACGTAAACTACCTTAATAATATATATTTAATTATTATTATATTCAACGTTACCACTTTTACAAGTTTATAAATACAATATATTTCTTATTTTTTTATTTTATTTAGCCAAGGACTAATTATACAATACAATACAAATGTACAAAGTATTACCTTAAAAAATACAACTTATGTTTTAAAAAAAAAATAAGTTTCAATTCCGCAATATCAATCCTCACTATTTTAACAATCCGATACAACCAATCACTCTCACAGCATATATTCCCTCAATTGCCTTTTAAACACTGCTACTGATAGTGTTCCCTTGATGACCTGTGGTAGAGAATTATACAATATCAGTCCCTTATGAAATACATTTTTTTCGGTACTTCTCATATTTTTCCTAATAATATAAAAATTGGTTCTATTTCTAGTAGGATATGTGTGCACTGACTCATTCTTTTTAAGTTTATCCTTTAGATAATTTGGAGAAAGACCATTTTCCATTTTATATATTAATACTAGGGTCTGATATTCTAAGAACTTATCAATAGGGAGCCATTTTAACCTATTAAGCATCTCCCTAATTGGGGTTTCCCTTCTCTCACCTAAAATTAATCGCATTGATCTATTTTGCAATTTTTGCAACCTATTTAATTCATTTTTGTTAGCTAAATAGAGAATTGTTGAGCAAAAGGTTAAATGAGGTAATATCAACGTACTATAGATTGTATTCCTAGACCACTGTGACAAAAAAAAAGATACTCTAGAAAGAAAGTTTACGTTTTTTGACACCTTCCCAATCATATACAAAATATGATCCTTAAAATTAAGATACTTATCCACAATAACACCCAAATATTTTATTTTATCGACAACTTCAATTTTATCATTATTAATATAAACACTACTACCATTTGCTTTAAACTCCTCTTGATACTTTTTATTCCCTACTAACATAAACTTAGTTTTCTTTGTGTTTAATTTAAGTGAGTTATTATTAAGCCAATCCGACAACCTATTCAAGTCTAGGTTGATCGTAGTTACCAGGTCAACAATATTTTTAGATGAACAATATATAAGGGTATACAAATACAAATATATTTATTGCCATTACGGTTACAAATAACATTGGGTCGTCAAAAAAAAACTAAAGCAAAAGTAAAACTTAAAAATAACCTAAAATCAACTAAGACTAAGACTAAATTAACACCTAACGAAAAAACAAAAAAATGAAACAAGTAATAAAAGAAACAATCAAAGTACAGGGTCATTTTTTATATTTTCCCACCCCCTTTAACTTTTTTGTGCCACTCTGTAGAAAAAATATGTAAATAGGAAAGTTGTAGTGCTTGAGAAGCAGTTCTCAGAAAACATTTTTTTGTCTATACAGGGTGTTGCAAAAAGTGTGAAAAACAAAAAAATATATATTTTTTAAATGGAACACCCTGTATATTTCTCCTCAGGACGAAAGATCTTTGTTCTCCGATTACAAAAATATATAATTTGTCTACATTTGCTTAAGTCATTTCTGAGCTATTTAACTTCAAAAGTTGATTTAAATAAAATAAATCATTGTTTTAATAATTTTTTATTATTATATACAAATTCGTATCTTAACATGTTTGATAATAAAAACTTCAGTATTTCAAATATTGTTGAATATGCCCACTATTGATACAATCTCGGAAGTCGCTTTCTAATTTATTTGTTGCATGCGTAATAAAAATTGGATTGTTCTGGTTAAGGTCGTTTATATAGTATACAATTCTCACCCTGAGCTCTTCAATAATGGCACTTCTCTGAGCATAAACTTTGTTTTTAAATATCCCCACAAAAACGCATCTAAGGGCGTTAGATCTGGGCTGTTCGGTGGTCAGTAGACGGTTCGCCGCCTATTATTTGAGCAGATTGGCCAATTGGAAGCATACCAAGAGAATCTCTGTTTCCTGATTTAAAAATTGTAAATATCTTTCGCCAGTTAGGGAGCCTTCATAACAAATAGAGCCAATAATTTGACATAATAGCTGTTTTTGTCACTGTCATTCACGGCTATTTTGACACATTTCATATTTTTCTTAATGGCGAGCAAGGCTACTTCGATTGGTTTGAATTCATGCTTTGTCAACATTTAAAGGCAAATAGCTCGGAAATGGCTTAAGCAAATGTAGACAAATTATATATTTTTGTAATCGGAGAATAAAGATCTTTCGTCCTGGGGAGAAATATACAGGGTGTCCCATTTAAAAAATATATATTTTTTGTTTTTCGCACTTTTTGCAACACCCTGTATAGACAAAAATATGTTTTCTGAGAACTACTTCTCCAGCACTACAACTTTTATATTTACATCTTTTTTCTAAACAGTGGCACAAAAAAGTTAAGGGGGGTGGGAAAATATAAAAAATGACCCTGTACAGCCAATTACCTGGACGGTCATGATTTAAAAAATTCTAGCAAAAGACAAACAACAAATAAAGGTATAAAACAGCAATTGAAAACTAAAACAGTTTGACGAAAATTAGCATAAAATAATACAAGGACATTCCTGGTCACTAACAACTAGCAATAAACGCAGGTGTGACCAAGACTGGTACTCTTCGCACTCTGATGTTCAAAATACTCATTTATAGAATAAAATGGATGAGAGCTAAAAAGGTTTTTAACTTTCCTTTTAAATATTATGTAAGCCGTTTCATTTCTCAGTGACGCTGGCAAGGCATTAAAAACCTTTATCCCCATGTAATAAGGCCCTTTCTCATAAATTGCAGTCGAATGGCTGGGCACCATAAGATCACTTCCATGTCTTGTCGATCTATCACCCATACCTACAGAGCTGTTACATTTAAAGTTATTTTTATTCTTGAATACAAAACAGCATATATTGAACAGATACAGTGAAAATACTGTCATAATGCACAGCTTACAGAAAAGTGGTGCACAAGAATCAAGATAATTAGCTTTACAAATTGTTCTTATTATTCTCTTTTGCACAATAAAAATACGAGACACAGCTTGGGCATTGCTGCCCCAAAATAAAATACCATACAATATACGTGAGTGGACATACGCATAATAAAACATTAAAAGAGAATGTTGGCTGATTCTATACCTCAGATTATAAACTGCATAGCTTGCCGAGGATAGCCTTTTACATATTACTTCAGCTTGATCACTCCAGTTTACATTTCTGTTTATAACCAGACCCAAAAGTTTAATATTCTGAACTTGTTCTATCTCTTCATTTTGAATTTTCAAAGTAAATTTATTGCCATTTCGTGTTCTGTTTTGATAGTGTACAAAATTGTGGTAAGATTGCACGGTTACAAAATTCTATGTTCAGAAAAGTGCCAAAATGATTTCAACGAAGAGGAAAATGAAAAAAAGATGCTTAAAGACCAAATAGAGGACTTAATCAAGGACATTAACGTAAAAGATCGATTTATTGACAGACTAAAGCGAAATAGTCAGGTATTTGAAAATGACGTTTCGGAGGCGGAAAAGAAGTTTTCTTTGCATATTGAAAACTTAAATAAGCAAAATGATCAGTTACGTGATAGTATGCAGGAATTAAAAACCAGGGAATTGGAACTTTTAATGGAAGTGAATTTGTGTAATACTAGTAGGCAAGAACTAAATTCGAAAATTAATGATTTAACTCTTCTAAATAAAAATCTGATAAACACAATAAATATTATTGAAAAGGAAAATGCTGTGTATCTTGAAGAAAAAACCAAATTGCATAAGGAGGTGGATGAGTTAAATAACATGGCTAAACAAATGGTTACATCAATTAAGGTATTAGAAGAAGAAAATAAGAGCAACTTTCAAAAAACAAATAAAGTTGAAGACGTCAGTAACAAAAATTCTTTAATACCATCTTCCCTTGTTGCCACCAATCAAGCTGCGAAAAGATCTATTCGTTATAAAGTAAATAAGCGGAAAATTCTCATACTGGGGGATCAAACAGTTTTTGGTTTGAATAAATCATTGACCAGGACAGTTATAGGTACTCAATTTAATATTGAGTCATTAGTGAAACCAAATGCAGGGCAGGAACAGGTTCTGGAAAACCTTACTGGACTAACCAAAGACTTTACTGGTAAGGACTTCGTAATAGTGGGATGTGGTACTAATGACATGCTTTGTGGAAATTATCCCAAAATGAGACATATTAATAATAAAATTAAAGGATGTCTTCATACTAATTTAATATTTTTATCTGCAACTGGACCATATAAACAAGTAATGAAATATAACGAAAAGTTATACAATTTTTTAAATTATGTAAACAGATGTACTGAAAATTGTGTTTTATATGTTAATATTTGTAATAAGTTAGGTAGGAAGATGGGCAATAATAATGTCACCGAGTTCTTAAAGGGTATTATGGGTCAGGAATTATATAACCATATAAAAGGAATAAAACGTTAATTCATTTAAAAATAACTAAAAATGTGGTTTCAAATCTGTCAACTGGCACAAATGGTGATCTATTGCAGGAATTCAGTGGCAGTACCGAGATGGCAGATGATATCGTTTTTTGCACTAATGATGAACCTGCTGTTAATGAAATCTTAAATAAGTCTTTGAATTTTCAGAACCCAAACGACATAACAGAAATAACTTAACGAAAATAAAGGTTTATTATCAAAATTGCAGGGGTGTAAAAACAAAATTAGAAGTACTTAAATTGAATTTATTAAATCATGATAGCGATATAATTGCACTAACAGAGACATGGTTAAACTGTTCTGTAAAGAACAATGAATTTAATATAGATAAAACAATATTTCGAAAGGATAGAGATCAAATACTTACGGGTAAAAAACAAGGTGGGGGTGTTTTATTAGCTTTAAATAACAAATTTGTAGCAATGCAATGTGATATATTCGATGATGAACTTGAAGCTTTGTGTGTTAAAATTAGCCTTGACCAGAGAGAATTTGTGTACATTGTGGTTGTCTACTTTGTACCTGGATGTAGTGTGGATGTTTACCACCGATTTTATAATTGTATTGAAACTAACCTTTTTGACTGTAAATGTTTAATTTTAGGGGATTTTAATTTTCGTGGCCTCGTATTGAATGTTCGTAACGTCCCTATATGTGATTTTGCCAGCTTTTTAGAGTTTACTAATTTTTTACAGATTAACGATGTACGTAATGTTTTTAATATTATGTTAGATCTAGTTATAGTAAGCCCCCATTTACAGGGCTCATTGGTGAGGCCTGGGGATGACCCATTGTTGCCTGTTGACCAGTTCCATCCTGTATTATCAATTGAAGTAAATATACATAATAGGTTCGAGGAGTGTGAACAAATAATAAACGAAAAATTTAATTTTAAAAAAGCAAACTTTGAAAAGATGTACATGTTATTTCAAAGCGAAAATTGGAATAGTATTTATGATTGTTATGATGTTGATGAATGTGTGAGCAATTTTTATCAAATTCTTAATAATATCTTCTTGGAATGTGTACCTATGTCAACCCAAGTTGGGAAAGTCTTTCCTGTGTGGTACAATGGTCAAATCATTAAAATGAATAAAACTAAGGAAAAATGTTTAAGTAAATTCAAAAAAACTAACCTTAGTTTTTGGGGTGTTAAATATAAAGAGATTAGGAAAAAAATCAAGTCAAATATAAAACAATCTTACATAGAATATAAAAGGAAAGCTGAATCAAGTATGTATACAGATCCTAAATATTTCTGGTCTTATATCCGTAATTTAAAAAATGATGACGGTATACCTGCCCAAATGTATTATAACAATCATTCTGTAAATGGCACCAAAAATATTGCAAATTTGTTCGCTCAGTATTTTTGTTCCACGTTTTCAACCGATATACCTCCGTCTCATGAGAAGGAATGTTCCAAGGATTTCTTTTGTTATAGACCGATCACAGAGACGGAAATTAAAAATGCCATTAAAAAATTGAAGGGAAACAAATCCATTGGACCTGATGGGATTTCTGGATATATTGTTAAGGGCTGTAGTGATTTCTTGGTAACGCCTCTTTCGCACATTTTTAACTTATGTTTACAAACTTCAACTTATCCTAAAGAGTGGCGTATAAGTAAGGTCATACCAATATTAAAAAAAGGGGCCAGGAATGAAGTGAAAAATTATCGACCGGTTACTATATTAAATAGTGCATCTAAAGTTTTTGAAATTGTCCTGTTTGATCGATTGTATGAGGAGGTTAAGTATATTATATCCGAAAGTCAACATGGTTTTTTATCTAAAAAATCTACATTAACTAACTTAATAACTTTTTGCCAATATGTACACAATGCTTTTAATAAAAAAAAGCAGGTTGATGTAATCTACACCGACATGGAGAAGGCTTTTGATAAAGTCAAACATAGCCATATAGTGAGATCTCTCTATGAGAG
>JAEQML010067924.1:0-18687 GCA_016904865.1 Pissodes strobi | reverse complement strand
TTAAAATGCGAATATGTCGAAAACTATTACATTTAGGTATAGGACATGTTATAGAAAAAATATTCAGGATTTCTAGGAGATTCTAAAAAAATAATAATATACAGGGTATTTCATTTAAAAAAATATAACTTTAACCTGTCACTCATTTCTGCACCACTTTGTATATATATAAATGTATTCTGCAAATAGCTTACATTATTCTGCACAACTTTTGTATTTAACATTTTTGTCTAATGCGAAAAACAAAAAAGTTAAGAGGGGGGGACATTATAAATGATCACCGTGTATGTTATGAACAAATTAATTATGCTTCTATATTTTACTAAACCTCAATTTAGAATTCAGACCAGAAACGACGGCAAATTGGAAATAATGATGAAGATGCTGAAATAGCTTGAAAGAGCAACTCTTGGAGTACTCCATGTTCTTCTAAACCAGGTATTAAATAGAAGAGAGGATCCAGAACAACTGGGATGAACTAATAATACTATTGTTACATAAAAACAGAGTAATTAGATCGAGTAAATACCATTCCGTAATCATTATCGACGTCATTTACAAGTTCCTGACAAAAGCAACCTCACCACTCTAAGGATATCAAACAAAACAACCAATCGAATTTAAGAGAGCATTTAGTACCAGTGATCATCTGCTAACAATTAAAACGAGAAAGCTTTTGATGGTATTGAACATTATCAGCATTTTAAGATCCTTTACACAAATAGTGCACTATATAAAAATCGGCCTTTCCTATTGGTCGATCTGCATGGCCCTCCGCTCGCTTTGCTCGCTACGGGGGCTCAAGTAAAGGAAACTAACCAGGTGCTAACCCAAACTAACCCAAGACATACCCAAAATCAAGAAAAAAACTGTTTAGAAACATAATCTTAAGAAAAATAAAAAAAAAGCAACGGGGTTTGAACCCAGGCCGTCCAGGTGAGAGCTAGCCGTATAAACCTCTACACCACGAGAGCTGTTGACAGAAATCGATTGCATTACGCAGATATATCGTAATACGAGATGAATCGACCAATAGGAGAGGTTGATTTTTACATAGTGCACTATTTGTGTAAAGGATCTTAAAATGCACATTATCACCATTGTATTGAACAATATCACCAAAATTTCTCAGCCATGTACTGGAAGATATAATATTAAGAAAAAAGAGATTGAGAAAAATGCGGTATTAAAATGGGTGGAGAGCATACGACCAATCTTCCATACATTGACGATAGCGCATAGCAAACTAGATCTTAGTGAAATTATTCAAGAACTGGACATAGGAAACAAAAAAAGCAGATTTCAATACGAACTATAATAAAACTGAAGTAAGTTTTGAAGAAAACAGATGAAGGTGCCATTATCACCGTATTAAAAATTACCACCCAATTAATGATGGTAGTAGATGACCATTTACCGCACCTTTACACGTGATAATTTATTAGGGTTGCCCCCGCACATGCCGGTTCTTGTTGTATAGGGTCTGATGTAAATGGATTTTTTTAATCGAGAGGCAGTCTTTTTTTGTCATGTATAATTGCTAATATATATAATTAATTCATGTAAAACAAATACATTTTTACACTTCGGTTATGAGTTTGAGTATAGAATAAAAAGTAAAAGAATGCGTTAATGAATACCTGATTTAAATTTTAGAAAACAATAAAGGGAATCAAACAGCAGATATAAAAAGTTAAACGCGAATAAACAAAACATACCCACAATGCATATTTTGTGTGTTTTGCTATATGTCACAAGTCTGGATAGTTACGAAAACAAATATGGATAAAGTCGTATGGATGTAAAGAGCATCAGTAAAAAGACAGATGCTAAACATAAATGTTATAGAAAAAAAATGAGTAAAAACAAAGGACACTGGAGAACAGATAGTCAGAAAAAATGAACAAGAGAGTTAGCACAAGCACATGATATATTAGAAATCATGGAGACAGGTAAGAAGAGGAGGAAACCGCAATTGACATATGCATTTGATCTGAAAAAGCCGGATAGATCTAGAAGGTCTACAACTAAAATGGATGAATTGAAGCAATATAAGTTTTTTAAATTTTAGATTTTATTAGAACAACTTGAAGGCAAACCGAAAACGCCTTTGTTGCGCTCCATTAAATTCGAATAAAGCATGCGATAAAAACTTATTAAATGTTAAACGCCTAACTGTAATGACAATTTAGCCCTCCTTAACAAAATGCAACCTAATAAATTAAACTTAGGCCCCTTAGTTTTGAAAATTAATTAATTCTTAACGGACAATTTCTCGGTTTAGCCTCTTCTAAGGCGGTAATTAACATTATAGCGCCTCTATAAGATAGCTTAATCGTCAGTGCTATGAGAATAAAATGCAGTTTAATTGCATGTAATCTCTCTCGGATAATATTTTCATTATTTTTCTAATCATTTGATTCCCTGAAGCTAAGTTGTTTTATAGTGCTTCTTTAAAAAGCTAAATGGTGATTTACTTTTTGCTAGTTTTCTATTCAGGTACGACTTTTCCTTTTATTTTGCAACCAGTTACCTATATCTTATCTAAAATTAGTTTCTTTAGCCAAAAATATTCTTGGAAATTCATATTTACATATGAACAATAGAGTAAAGAACTAAAAAGCTATTGAGATCAAGTTGTTCAACTAGAATATGGTAGATTATAATATTTTATTGTGTCTGGCAAATGTTTTAGCCGAATGAAATTATTTCTTTCGTTTTTGATGAGTCAATTTTTGGTATTTTTCTGGTTATAAAGATAATTTAAGTTGCTGACCATTGAGTTGTTCTTAATAACTCATACTATTAGTATTCTTTTTTTTTATTTGTGCCCTCTCTAGAAACTCTCTTATTCTAATTTAGCCCAGTATCTAAAATTTAAGTGTTGATGAAGTTAAATTTGTGCAAACTGGACTTATGTTTTTATAATGTTGAATATATTGGCTTACAGTTTTTCCTAGTCATAGCTACTGCCTTTATAAGATGTTTTACCTGAAGCCCAAATATCATTTTGATATTAATAATCTTGTTTCAGCTATTTTGTACCTAGAAGAATCAATTGTTCAAAGAATTTAAGGACGGATTTGTGTTTTTTTTTGTTTTGGTTGAACTAAATGTGGATATTTTAAAACTAGATGAGAAGAATTGTTTTATTAAATATGACAGATTTATCACCATCAGCCAGACGGAATAGCACAAACTTTGTATAGTAGCTATACTGGATTATTTCTCATATTTTGACACGCACCTGACAAGCCCTTATTTTGGGAGATATAAAAAAAAACTTAAAATACATAAATTATAGATTTTTTAAGCCTCCAGAATCCGTCATCAGATAAGAGAAATACCCATCTTCAATACCAACTTTTTTTTAATGGAACATCTTTTATGTTGTTCACTAAATTGGAGGACCTGTGTTACCTGATTTCAAAAACAAATAATATGTCTACAGTATTTACTGCTAACCTGCATTTTTACGTCGATTACTAAAAAATGTGTTATCTTCAGATTCCAGTTTATTGTACCTCTCGAAGAAATTTATTAACTTTTTTCGGCTCCATATTTTACGCAAAATTAAAGGCAGGCGCACTACGAAATGAAATAACTCAAATTAGCATAATAATAACTAAGTAAGCAATCAACTAACACGCGAATCACGTGGGATCACATGTGTACCATGTGGATCACCGGTGATTAAACAACAAAACAGTATCCAATTAATGCGAATTACGTAGAAATATGTTGCGTGGCGATTGTACTTATAACTTCAGAACATGTTCATCTCATTTTTTTAAAAGCCATCAAAATACTTTTTAGTTTGGGGGTACTCGTTGCACGCCTACGGCGCACAGTGCTTCGTTTATATGGGATATTGGGACAAAAATCATAGCAGTCTCGTCATTGACGTCATTTGGCTAAAATTTGGTACTCAGGGGTTTTTGAGGTCAGGGATCAAGAATTTGAGACCAAAATTGAAGTGTAGCAATTTTGGAAAGATTTTTTCCAGATTACTTGAAAAACATGTGGAATGAAAGCTGGGAACTTGTTTTTGGCATTATTTGATACCTATGTTCGGGATAGACCTTACCTCATTTTATAAGAACTGTAATTTCTGGATGGTAATAAAAATCTGGATATTTTCTTTATCCCGGAATTGAAAAAGTTTGTAATTTTGTGTCAGAGTAAATTTTTTTCTTTAATTGAGGAGCTTAACATTTTCATCTATAACAGTTTTAGTTATTCTGAAAAAAGATATAATTAGATCTGGAACGGTTTTGAGCAGATAGGTTAGGGACCCTATTATTGAAATTATAGAAAATGGAAAGTATCGCAGATTCTGATAATGAACAATCATTTGAGTTTTTCTACCTTTTGACATTAATGAGTTTTTTTCATGAAGTTATTTCTGCTGGTGCTTGGTAATAGAGAGAAACAAATGAATTTCCACTGAATGTAACGGCATTAGTGACTTATAAGTGAGCGAATACGAGGATTTAAGCAACGAGATCCATTCATTCCAAAGAAACCATTTATATTCCTTGTCACCTTAAAGAACCATTTCTTAGCCTAAGGCAAAATTTTACAAACGGTCTTAAAGCTAATAAAGAGGACAAACTATAACAATATTTTTATTTATTAATAAATGGTTTGAATTTTTATAATTGGTTTGAATAACACATATTAAACAATATATAACAAACAATACATTATTAACAATAACAGAAAACATAAACTTTTTTCAATTTAGGCAACACAGGTCAGACTTTAAAACAATAATTTAAACGAATAATTAATAGATATAAACTTAATAACAGGAACAATATGATATATAGTATCATCCAAAAAGTTTACAACAAATAGGAATTTATTTTACTATTGAGATTTAGGAAAAAAAAATATGGCAAATCAAGTCAGCATAATAAATGACAAAAAATGCACTATGATATATGTACGTGACAACTGTCATGGCGGTAAATTGAAAAATTCCACCTTAGATATGCGAAAAGTGAGGTTAGGTGACCAGATATCAAAAAATGTCAAAGAGGAAAGTTGTTCAGAATTCAATTTTACCCCTATATGGAAATTTTTAGAAAAATATGACCACTTTTCAGATTTTTTACTGCCAATCCAATCTTCAATTAAATCAGCATTGGTAATACGTCGATGAACAAAAAAAATCATAACTCCTATATTAGCAGGAAGTAGCACAAAAATTTGACAAGGTTATAAACTACCAACTATAAGTAATTTGTAACAGTCCACAGCACAGGATATTTTGCATAGAACTTTTTAAAAGTTTCCTCCAATCGGTGAATGTATCACAGTTTACATCTATGGCATACTAGTTACGTCTCTTATCCCATATCAAATGATATTACTATACATATATGTCAATACAGAGATACATACCTGTAGTATATGCGGTTATAGTCAAAAATTCACAACCACTGAACCCTACAATCTAAGAAACTAATTTTATTGACTACTTAATTGAATTGCTACAGTCCTTCATTTAGCTGCTATAAGTTATGACTTGCCGATGCACGACGCCGCGGAGGCGTTGTATCCGGCGAAATATAATATAAGTTTTTACTACTTTGGTTCCCTCTGGATCATTTGCAACAGAATGGCAGTACATTTGATGTGTATCGATATCCGAATTTTGTCCACGGGCGGCCGCACTGTGCGGCGGCGCGGCGCCTGAGATAGGATGCTAAACTCTTGCCTTTTGTAATAAGTTTATTTGATTCAACGTTTCCACCTAATGTCTCTTTCATACTTAAATTTAAAGTATGCGCGTCACAAGAGTGGTGAATGTGGTAATTTAAGGGCTCAGTAATAGCATTTTTAATGTTGGCCTCGTTATCTGGATTAAATGTTACAATTTTATTTTCTATGCCCCATTCGGTAATTAAAGTTAATACATCATCGGCTATATATTTTCTGGCACTGGCAAGATCTCTTGTTCCTAGAGCATACGACTGGAATTTTGCGTTATGAATAAAGTGACACGTGAGATATAAATATGTTTTATTGCTATCTGACTGCCAAATGTCAGTTGCTACTAAGACCAATTCCACTATATTAAAGATAATATCATATTATCATTCCATATAACAAAAACATACCCCACGGCTTAAGATTACGTGGTATATGAAATGATAGTGGGCAGACACTGTAAGAGACAATGCTTGTCCATATACTGCCCTAAATATCGGTTTAATTCAAACGATTTGCGAACTAAAATGTGATATCTATAAACGGGATATCAGGTATTCGCATGTTACTGACCGATGCTAATTCACAAATTATCACCCATAATGTAACACGCGAATTAAAAGCTTATTAGTTTTATTCTCCCTACAGAATTTTGGATATAAGAAAACTTGAAATAAAACCAAAGCAAACAACGCACGAAATGAAGAAAATTAAGAGCCTACCATTTCAACCTTCTCGATTTGGTCGCCGGTACAAGATGGATCTCAATTTTTGTTTGTCCAATCAGAATCACTTCCTGAAAAAAATTGCACCGAAACGCAGTCGTCACAAATGTTTTACTTTTCTATCTTACGAAGCGACAGATTTCACTCATATTGAGGTGCCTATTTCAAATTATTTAACATTGTTAAATAATAGATTCTACTGCTGTATTTATGTAAATTCGACCATAATATTAATTTTCATTTTAAATTAACTAAATAACCATCAACGCGGGCGTGCCTCAGGGCGCAATACTTTCACCAACTCTGTTCCTCATCTATATTAATGACCTGCTGATCGAAACGAATAACCCTGTTTACAGTTTTGCAGATGACAGTACCCTTGTCTCCCACTTTAGATCAGAAAAATCCTTACCAGCGACTGAGACTCATCACCGCAGACAGGAGCAGATTACAGCAATTAATCAAGACCTAGAGAAAGTTCAAACTTGGGGCGACAGACATTTGGTCCAGTTCAATGCAGCAAAGACCGAAGCAGCAACGTTTATTAAGAGGGCCAATACAGCCGGCCCTAACATCATTATGGCAGGATCGGCCATTCCTTCATCCTCGTTAATCGGGCTGCTGGGTGTCTCGGTCAACAGCAATATGTCATGGCATGACCATGTTGCTAACATCGCAAAATCAGCCTCCCAGAAGCTTGGTGCGCTATTTCGCAACAAAAAACTCTATACACCCCAGCAGTTGCTCTTGCTGTACAAAGCGCAAATAAGACCGTGCTTAGAATATTGCTCACATATCTGGGGTGCCGCACCAAAGCATACCCTAAAGCTGCTGGATTCCATTCAGAAGAGGGCTGTGCGTCTCGTCAGCGATCCGGAGTTGACCCGGAATCTGGATAGTCTGGAACATCGCAGACATGTGGCAGAGATGTCTCTGTTTTACAGGTACTTTCACGGCAGATATTCCCAGGATTTGGCCCGCATAATCCTGCCCCTGGCAACTCCTGTCAGACAGTCCCGACAGACGGCAGGAGCGCACCAGTTCGTCGTACAACTAGAAACACCGAGAACGTCGCTTTCCCAGAACTCCTTTGTCTGGCGCACTGCATCACTGTGGAACTCACTTCCAGGACATCTGTTTCCCACTAATTACAACCTACAAATATTCAAGAACCGTGTCAATCAACATCTTCGCACACACACCGCTCGTCGATTGCCATAGGATCTCCTTTTAGTGTGTGTGCCACTGCCATAAAAAAACTGACATATTTAATAGACAAAAAAGAGTTTTAAACGAACTTGATAAGCAACATAAGAATTAATTTTTTATTAATATTTTCATACTATTTAATGCGGCATTTTCCACACTGTTGTTACCAGGTCGGTTCAGATAGTAATCAAAAGTTGTCTAAACTGTAAGCTTTTTAAGTTTTAAATATTTTCGCTTGCGCTCCTCAATAACATTGAAAATGAATTTCGTCGAATTCCTTGAGTTTTTAGTTTGCTTTTTCGACAAGTGCTTGTGACAGTTTTGAAAATTACTTAAGAAGCCAGTGGCAAGCCTTAATTAACTGAGAAGATCTCACCAGTTCATTAATCCCATTGGGGTATTTTTCATAGCACATATTCAGTTTCAGAGTGACTGAGAAATTCCGCGAGGAATAATTGTAATATCTCCTGTTATTCGAAGAGCTTGGTTTTTAGAAAACCGTAACCCCCGAACTTTTATATTGTTCCTTCACGTAATTTGGTTTTTCTACCCCTATACTCTTGATTTCTTAGACATATCCTACCTGTATAATAATGAACTGCATTATGATATTAACGTTTCATTATGATACCGGGTTCTAACCAATCAAAATTCAACATATCTAACAATCATATTCGGTCAGTATCACAGAGAGCCATGACATATGACATTATCTAAACTTAATAACATAGACAATTTACTTAGTAAATTTTAAAAACTAAGGTTTATCTCTCATTTTTATGACTGGTCGTAGAAATGGCCATTAAAACCACCCGTATTCGCATCCCCCCGCATCTAACCCAAACTCTCATGTTCATGAAGATATTATTGTTTAGTGCATCAAAAAGCATAAAGATATTGGAAACATTGTTTAAAAGCTCATTTTTATCTTTTATCTCGTTAAACCTATCACCCATTCATAATAAAAAGTTTGGTAAATTGAACTTAGATTACGTTGGGGTTTGGAACGTTCGGCAACATGCACTAAAACAGAGTTTTATCCACAATACCGAAACAGAATATTTGCACTCGACGCGCGTTTCGCTAACCATGTTAGCATCATCAGGAGATGATTAGTTTTAGTCATCTCCTGATGATGCTAACATGGTTAGCATCATCAGGAGAGTGCAAATATTCTGTTTCGGTATTGTGGGTAAAACTCTGTTTTAGTGAACTTAGATTAGTACATTAAAGCTATGAGCTATAACATGAAGACACACATTTTAGTTATCGTGCAGGTGTAGCCTTTCTAAGAAATCAAATAATTGAAAATATCAGGTATTCTGGATCCCAAAACGGCATCATAAAACGGTGTTGCCTGGCGGCTAGCCATTAAGGCAGAATGTAGTAGTTGGACGTGAGCAACATTTTGTTTAACCACATTGTCTTTACATTTGTCATAAGTATATGCAGTATGTACGGAAAAAAATAGGGAGGCAAGTATTGGATATTAGCATTTTTTCACGCTTAGCACTCCCATCTATTTTTATAATAATTATGCACCCAATACGGTCCTGCCTGACGGCTTGCGATTAAAGCCGAATGCTGTTGGCCCACAGAACGTGACGTCAGGTAACATTTCGTTTAACCACATTGTCTTTGCATTTGTCATTACTTTATATAGTATGTAGTCAAAAAATTAGGGAGGCAAGTATTTAATATTAATTTTTTCACGCTTGGCACCCCAATTCATTTTTATAATCACCATGCACCAACCAAACTATAGATGCCTTTAATGGCTACTACACTAATCTATGCTGAAACCCCTACTACTATAACTGAAAAATTATAATTTATCATTTTTATGAAGCAAAACTAATATTTATATTATAGATATTATTAAGCTTTATTTTCCGTAATAGCAAAATCTTTTCTATCTCTTATTTTCCCTAAACAAATCAGGGCGGCAAATCTTTACCTAAATCAACTTGTGGAAACTTATTCTCTCACAGCGCTGGACAATAATATCGATATAATTAAAATTCTTCAATGAGTATAAATCATACTCGTCGTTGGCCTTGCTAATAAATTAATTAGAAAAATTTAGCAAAGCATAAAGAAGTATTTACAAAATTTAATAAATAATTCTGGGAAAATATTGTGCGTGTTTATTGAGTTTTATTTTTAAATGACGAATTTGATGAAAATTATAAGAAAAACGCTGATATTATATTTGCTCTTATTACTCTCATCTAAAGCGTCTGAACTCACCTTAGAAATATACTACTACGAGTATATAAAAGTGTATAACAAGAATTGCTTATGTCCTTTATATACTCTAATGAATATTTGAAGCATACTGCTCGGGAGTGCCTTAATTGCTCTGGTCATGCCAGGATATGTTGCTGTTCACCGAGACACCCAGCAGTCCGATTGACGAGGATGAAGGAATGGTCGATCCTGCCATAATGATGTCAGGGCCCGCTGTATTGGCCCTCTTGGTAAACGTTGCTACTTGGGTCTTTGCTGCATTGAAATGGATTAAATTTCGGTCGCCCCAAGTTTGAACTTTCTCCAGGTCTTGATTAATTGCTGTAATCTGCTCCTGTCTGCGGTGATGAGTCTGAGTCGCTGGTAAGGGTTTTTCTGATCTAAAGTGGGAGACAAGGGTACTGTCATCTGCAAAACTGTAAACAGGATTATTCGTTTCGATCAGCAGGTCATTAATATAGATGAGAAACAGAGTTGGTGAAAGTATTGCGCCCTGAGGCACGCCCGCGTTGATGGTGAATGTGTCTGAGATGTGCCCATCAACTGCAACGTGCAGAGATCGGTTCTTTAGGAAACTGGCACGCCAGCTGCAGAGAGAGGCTGGCAGTCCGAAGGACGGCAGTTTGTTGAGTAGTCCGTCATGCCAAACTCTGTTGAATGCCTTTGAAATATCCAACGCAATCGCTGGAGACTCTCCGTAGTTCTCAATTGCTCTACTCCATATATGAGAGGCATAGGCCAATATATCGCCTGTCGATCTCTCTTTGCGAAAGCCGTATTGATTATCGCTGATTATTCTGTTGTTCTCGAGGTACTTGAGTAGTTGCTGATTGACTACACGTTCCATGACTTTGGAGATTATTGGAAGCAAGGCAATTGGGCGATAGTTTGAGGGAGTGGTTTTCTTGACTTTTTTGGAACAGGTTGCACTCGAGCGACTTTCCAAGAGGATGGGTAAACCCCATTTCCGTAATACAGAGAAAAAAGCCTGGAAAAAACGGGTGTAAGTTCGTTGGCGCAGTTCTTTAGCACGATGGCAGGTATTCCGTCCGGTCCGGATGCCTTTTGCGTATCTAGTTCTTTAATGATTTTGCGAATATCACGGTGAGAAAACTTGACTTCTGCCATGGTAGTGTTGATGTTCGGTATGGTGGGGAGAGTCTTGCCTTGGGGGACGTCTAAGGTAGAGTGCGATGAAAACATTTTGGCGAGCATGTTTGCTTTTTCCTTGGCTGTAGTCGTCGTGATGCCACGTTCGTCCGTCAAAGGTGGGAGAGACGTTTTTGTAAAATTATTACTTACTGCCTTTGCTACCGACCAGAAATTCCTGGAACCACTGGGACATTGCAAAAGATTATTCCGGATCCTTTGATTGTGTTTGTCCTTAGTTTCGTCGATCACACGCTTGCACTCGTTTCTCGCTTCGATAAAATAATTGCGATTTTCAGCGGTCTGATTTTGCTGCCAGTACTTGTAGGCTTGCTGTTTCCTACCTACAGCTCTGTCGCATCTTCTGTTGAACCAGGGCTTTCCTTATGATGGTAACTTGATAGAATTTGGGATGTATGCTTCCATTCCTGAGGAGATTACTTGCGTGATCTCTTCGCAGCAGACTGACGGGTCGTCAGTACCAAAGCAGACGTCAAACCAAGGAAAATCTAGGTAGAACTCCCTTAGATCGTCCCAGTTTGCAGAATTGTAATGTCAGATTTTGCGAGGCAATGGTGGATCCTTCTGTATGGGTGGCACTTCACAAACCGTTGTAATAAGTTTGTGGTCGTAAGTACCTAATGGCGGACTAACTGTAACCTTGTACTGGTCAGGATTGGTGGTCAGAAAAAGATCCAGGAGGGCGGCGAATTCGCCCCTCTCTGAGATTCGAGTTGGTTCTTCTACAAGTTGTGTAAGCCCGCAGCTGATGGCAAATGCTTCAGCTTCTCTACCTTCATTGTCGGCCTTGTTGTGATGTTTGAGCCAGTTGGTGTTGTGGGCATTGAAGTCTCCCAGAACGATTATTTCTGAACTGGGGTGATCGACCTGTATTGAGTCAAAAGTGGTAGCTAGTGTTGAAAAGAAGCTTTGGTATGCTCTAACGCTCGGAGCGCGATAGAGACAACATATAAACTTGGTTAATCCCTTGGCGGTGAACTTGAGCCACATGACGTCAAGGTTGTTCGGTTCGAGTGTTTCCTCGCGGTGACATGAAAGGTCGCTTCGTTCAAAAAGGCATATTTCGAACTTATGTCTAAATCGGGTATGTAAGTCGTAACCAGTATAGGTGAGTTCACTATTGTTGTTGTAGAATATACTTGTGTTTCTGTAAGGGCTAGTATGTGTGGTCTATTTGCTTGTAGATGTTGGTGTACCGAATTTATGTTTGTATTTAGGCCTCTTATGTTGCAGAAATCTATTCTAAATTGGTTCGGTATCTTTGCTGTCTGTGAAATGCGGAATGAAGGGCTCCCAGGGCCACCCAGCGCCCGGAGATCCGAATGGCCGAGGAGTTTACTTCCGGAATATTTTGATCCTGGAAGCACCATCATGTCCATATATTCCTACTGTGGAATTTAGTCAATGTTTTCAAATGAAATCGGGGTAACACCTTTTCGTATTTCAAAAGAGCGTTTTTTTGCGAATAATTTGATAGGTACAACATAATCGATAAGCAGTAAAGTATTACAATTATTTCCTTAAAATTCTTCATATATTTTTATTTAATGTAAATGTGTTTTTTTTTTATTTTGAAATAAAAGTAGGCCTAGAAAATGACGTGTTTCAGTAAAAAAATGGGCACCTCTCAAATTTTTATAGTATATTACCTAACGAGTGTTGATGGTACTAATTTTCAAACGCCTCATGTTAGGTACACGAGGCGAGTGCGGATATCCTCCGAGGTACTTTCACACGAGTAATGTCCACTATTTTTCCTGAAACCACCTACGAATATGACACAAAAAGAACTTAGATTCTTAAGAAACCGATTAATAGCACAGGCGTATTGAAGTCCACTTTTCAATACGTGGGTTGAAAATTACTTGTCGCGTCATCCTCCTATGTCAATTCAAATATGTTGTAAAATTGATAGCATCCGCCATCTTTTCAAATAGAGTCGTGTTGAAATTACTTTTTAACACGTGTGTTTCTCAACACGCGTGTGGTATAAGCCGCTTTCTAGCCACGTTAACTCCGCTTTTTTTCTCATTTTCCTAAGTAGTCGAATGAAAAGCACTTATGTCAAGTGAAAATATCAGATCAATTACGCTGTCAAATTGACAGCACCTGCAATCTAATCAAATAGATTCGTGTTGAAAATACTTTTCAAAACGGGTGTGAGATAAACACTTTCTAGCCACGTTAACTGCGCTTTTTCCTCATTTTCATAAGTAAACGTAGGAAAAGTACTTATCGGTACCATTCTCATCTGGCAAGTCAAAGTGTCAAATCAAATATGTAGTCAAATAAATTGACACTATCTGTTCAAATAGGGTTGTGTTGAAAATGCTTTTCAACACACGTGTGAGATAATATGGCACTTTCTAGCTAAGTTAACTATGCTTTTTTCTCATTTGCATAGGCAGTCGTAGGAAAAATTAATTAATTAAATAAAATATTACTAATCTTTATTCAAATTATTTTAACCCTAACTAATCCAAACTAACCCAAACAAAATTTAAATAAATTCAGAAGAAATACACACAAAATTCCGAAGTCGTATTCTACTAAACAAGGAAATCAACAATAATTATTATTCTACCCTATTTTATTTCAAATATATGTGTGTATTTTATACTATTTTTTTTTGCAGGTTTTTTAATGAAAAACATTAATTTATTCTAGTCCCGATCAGCAGTTGGGTGGCCATCTTGTCAATTTTGACGTCTTTGTTAGTAGAAATCCCATTCAAAACGGCGTCGCAATTTCGTCTAGTGGGCCTTGATATTGAACAATTTTGTTAATATCATAGCAACCAGTCAACAAAATGCGTGTTGAAATGGAATCATTTTGACACGCAAAGGAGTGTCGAAAAAAGTCTCTTTTCGACACTACTTTTGTTGACTGATCACTATGATATTAACAAAATTGTTCAATGTCAAGACCCACTAGCAAAAATTGCGACACCGCTTTGAATGGAATTTCTACTCATATAGACGTCAAAAATGACAATATGGCCGCGCAACTGCTGTTCGGGATTAGAATAAATTATTGTTTTTTCATTAAAAAACATGCAAAATACAAAAAAATAGTATAAAATACACGTTTAGCGCACTCGCAAAGGAGTGTCGAAACTCCCCGCAAGCGGGTCGTTTCCTAATTTCGTGCTCTTGCGCAAAAATAAGGTCTTTTAAAAAATATCTTAATACACTATTTCTATTTTACGTTCAAGATGAATTCATTTCGACACGCAATGGAGTGTCGAAAATAACCTCATTTCGACAACTCGCGTCTACCTACCTCAAATTTTCGACCTTCGGACCTGCGCATTTGGCAGTAGCCCGGTGTTGTCGTTCTAATATTTCACTTCACGCGTGTCCCTCCGCTCGCTTCGCTCGCTCCGGGGGCGCAAACAAACAAAACTAACCCAAACTAACCTAATCTAATCCATGGCAATGCCCAAAATCAAGAAAAGGAACTGAAAAATATATGAAATAGCACGTACGCATCCGTGAAGGCTCAAAATGGTGGTAGGTAGACGCGAATATTTCGACAATACTTTTGTTGACTGGTCGCTATGATACATATTAACAAAATTGTTCAATGTCACTGCCGACTAGAAAAAATTGCGACACCGCTTTGAATCGGATTTCTACTAATAAAGACGTCAAAAATGATAAGATGGCCGCGCAACTGCTGATCGGGACTAGAATAAATAAATGATTTCCATTAAAAAAAAACCTGCAAAATAAAAAAATAGTATAAAATACACGTTTTAAAAGACATTTAGCACACTCGCACGTTAGGAAACTCCCCGCAAGCGGGTCGTTTCCTAATTTCGTGCTCGTGCGAAAAAAGGGTTGTGCACTATGTACGCATATCTGAAGTGAAACTTCTAAAACTCAAACGCCCTAGCCTTATACATATCGTAACGGATTTGCTTAAAAAGTAGTTTTTTAAAATACACCACTCAATTAACAAAAAGGAAAAACCTAAACGAAAAAAAAACGTGTGCACTATGTGCGCATATCAGAAGCGAAACTTCTTAAACGGAAACGCCCTAGCCTCGGATTTGGTTAAAAAGTAGTTTTTTAAATATACCACTCAATTAACAAAAATGGAAATCCTAAATGAAAAACAGTACCTATTCTTCATAAAAGTTTCGCTTATGTCTTGACAAGTTAATAGAGCAAACCCCATATTTTTATCTTGTAAAGTAACAAAGATATCACAATAATTAACCGCCCTAGCCTTACACATATCTTAACGGATTTTGTTAAAAAGTAGTTTTTTGTAAATATAACACTCAATTAACAAAAAGGGAAGGCCTAAATGAAAAAAAAGTATTCTTCTTAAAGTTTCGCTGATGTCTTGACAAGGTAATAGAGCAAATCCCATATTTTTTTGCTTGTAAACTAACAAAGACATCACAATAAAAATTCTTTTCGACAGGTCGTGTCGGTCGCCGTATGATGCGATCGCCCGCCGTGTGTCGATGATCGCGACCCTCAAAATTTACTCCCGGCGCGCGTTAAGAAGTTTCACTTCAAAAATATTCTTCATAAAAGATTCGCTTATGTCCTGACAAGGTAATAGAGCAAGTCCCATATTTTTTGCTTGTAAACTAACAAAAATATCAGAATAACAATATTCTCATATTTTTCGTTCCGCCAGGTCGTGTCGCTCGTCGTGTATCGCCCACCGTGTATCACCCGCCGTGTGTCACAATCGCGACCTTCAAATTTTACTACCGGCGCGCGTTAAGAAATTTCACTTCAAAAATATGGTCTTTTAAAACTAGTATCTTAATATACTATTTCGAACTAAACTGCTGGCCATAAATGCTGCATCAAAGAAATTTTTAATTAAAATTAAAAGATCGGTATTTTAATTACTACACAGGATATCAAGATGCGGTTTTTGGCATTTTTGCTTAGTCTGCATAGGATGTGCTACCACTTACACGACTGTATGTGCGTAGGAGAAGCAATATATATATCGGATGTGAAATGAAACCTTTAAATTTTTGTAAAAGTTTGTTAACTCCGAGAATTTGCAAAACAAATTTTTCTTTTTCTCCACCAAAATAATCTTTGACCAAATATGGATACAAATTTGGTAACTTTCAATATTTTAATTTGTTTTCAATATAGAGGATTTATGATCAGTATTTAGAGGGTTAGCAATAGCTACAGGTACCATGAATACATGGTGTAACAGAAATTAGATGAAAATTAGGAAATTCCAAAGTTACTTTTTCCCATACATTTTCATACAATCCGCTTTGTAAAAATTTCAGACCTAAGATAATGGCAGTATACTAATTTTCATAAAACTTCTTTCAGAACAATCCACCTTTTTGTCGAAGGGATTTTTTTAACGTTTAGTGTAGCTATACTGTAATTGTACAGTTTGTTTTTAAACACCAAAGGGCATGGTGAGAGATACATTTTTTTCTTAGAACCCTACAAATAACTTTTTTATGTTTGCACTGGAGACTAAAAGAAAAACTTAAACATATTAAATCTTAATGCAGATATATAAGGTATGACATGAAAACGGACCTAAAATTGTATCTCATTGCCAGCATATCTGATAGAGGAACGCATGCAATCCCGTAGCAGTTTAATGAAGAACTTTTATTCAACATATTATTATGTTGTTTTCGAGCCAAAAAAAGGTATATTTTTAACAGCCTCTTAAATGCCTCTTAAAAATGGACAAAATACAGTTTTTCTGTATTTTTTTCACATGTTGCCATTTAGACCATAAAAAGCAGCGAGTAGTAGAATCTAGAGGACAAAACTTCTCTCTTTAGGACACACCCTATACAACGGTATGGCCCTTTTATTTTAGATGTTCAAAATTTGAACCTTTAAAACAACAATTTTTTAAAAATTATAAAAATCTTACGATATTTGAAACATAGCGTATAAACGTTTTTGGCTCCTGTTTAAATCGTCCTCTGTTTATCCTTTCGAATCCTTAAAGTTGTTTCTTTTAGATTTACAACAACATAAAAAAGCATCTGTCGATATTCAATATTCTAGGCCAAGAAATAAAATGTAAGGTTCGTTTGCATGACACACACTGTATATCCGCAAATAGATTTAATATTTTTAAGTTTTTCTGATTTGATTTTTAATACACACAATTTAAAATTTTGTACGGTTCCAAGAACCAATTCGGTCTTGCCTTTTGGAGTTTTAACAAACACCTTCTATATAGACTAATAATTATTAGTCTATATACAAGGTGTTTGTTAATATACCTAGCCAGAGTAAAAATTAAAAGGAGCCGTTTCTGCCAAAGGGTTAATTGTTCTCAAAAACTTTTATCAAAACTAATATGCTAGAGCATGATCTTAGTCTGATATTTTCCGAAGCGGATTTTACGAATATGTTTAGAAAAAGAAAATTTGGATTTCTATCTGATTTCTGTTCCACGTTGGATTCATGGTTCCTGTTGCTATTGTTATTTTCATAAGTACTGGCATTAAATCAGGTAACAAATGTTTGTCTTATATACAGGGTGTCACGTCAAGACTTTACTCATATGAAAATGTATAGAATTTTCGAAAAACTGTATGTTGAAAACAAATAAAAATATGAATAATTGCTAAAATCCGTTTTTTGTGTTTTGTCAAAAAACATTTTGGAGAGGAGAACGATAAATATTTTTTTTTACAAATTCTCAGACTTAACAAATTTCTGCTGCAAAATGCATTTATTTCAGACCCTGTATATATCATTTCCTATTCACATATGCAGTCATGCAAATAGTAGCACATATCCTGTGAACCTAGCAAATAAACACCGAAAACTGCTTCTTATTATCTTGTGTCATAATTAAAATATTTATCTTTAAATTTGACTAAAAAATTTTCCTTAATGCTCGATTTATGGCCAGCAGTTTAGATACAAAATGTTCATAAATCTGTCACTTTTTGACAATGAAATCAAAAAGTACCAAAAAAAAAATTATATGGATACGTAGCACGAGTATCTATTTCAGTTTGAATACTCCTTTAAAAAATTATTTAATTATTAAAATTAAGGCATTCGACTATTTAAAATTAGAAAAAAAATTATTGCGAAGTCTCATTTTGTGTAACTCGTGCATTTTGCGTACACTCGTCAAGCAAATATTCACTCGTACATAAATATAAACAGTCCACAACTGATTACATAAATAACTATTATCACTTTCTCATCACAGCAAAAATTTCAATATCTAAACTAATGCGAGCGTTAATAAATCCGCGTATAAACCTAAAGACCGTTCATTTTAGAAACATTTTGGCAATATACTTAAGTCGGTAGATATTTCCAAACGGGAAAATAAAAACTGAAAAAAATTAATAAATAAACTATACACATGTAAATAAGAACATTAAATCACGTATCTGGGTTTTAGCACCTTATCATACGTATCACGTTTAATAATATATATTCATCGCTGGATAAGCTAATGCCATTTTATAATAAAAGACTACCGAACTAGCATCCCATTCAATAATGTAACTGATCGACCTTGACGAAAAACCGCCAAACTAGTTTCCAAGAAAGATTAAGATCAAATAATGCATGTAAAAAGCTCAATGAAGAATCTGGCAACTATGCGGACGACTCAT
>JAEQML010067923.1:0-18687 GCA_016904865.1 Pissodes strobi | reverse complement strand
AACCCCGTGTCCTGGTGGAAATGACTTTGTTCTTCAACTTCTTTATCGAAAATGGCGTCATGTATTTTGATGATGCCAGCTTCTTCTGCCGCCACTGAGCGAAGTTTCAGCATCTACAATCATATCCATTCAAAAAAGAGGAATAGGCTAACAAATGAAAGATCAGCTAAGTTACTCTATGTATCTCATAACCAACACTTACTAAAAAAATAGAAAGTGGCAGCAGATCACTTTATCTTTTTGACTAAAATACAGAAAATAGGGCAGATATTATTGACGAAGATATAGAATAAATGAGCGAGGAAGCTTTGGCAGGAGGGGAATTATGATGACAATATAGGCGATGTGTCAAGTGATGAAAGTAATGTTGTTAATGAAGACATCTTCCGGAATACTCAAGGCACAATAACACTAAATGAAAACAGCGTCGAAGACATGCCTCTCGATTTGCGCCTATTTCAACTCGCAATATTTATTCGTAGTTTGTTTTTTGTTTGTTTTTACTAAATATCCTCGTTTGCTACATGTATTTATATTTTTATATGTATTACGCTTGGTTATCTTTGCAATATAATTTGAATTAGTTGATTTTTATTAGTGGTTTTGTCATTTAATAAATATTTCCAATCTCCAAATATTTCTAATATTTCCTGGAATATTTCCGGAAATATTTTCATAAAATATATTTCCGGAAATTTTGGAAAATTACAAACAACTGACAATAATAAAGTAAACATTAAGTTTTTATGGCTTTATATGAGCGATTTGTCATTGGTTTGCATACAATAAAACGAAAATAGAGAAAACCAATAATTTACAAAAATGGGGCCTTGAGATAATTATAACTGAGCGAACAAGGGTGTGCACCAAAAATTTACATTCATGGAATGCAGCAGCTGGCATTGTCGTATGAATCTGCCTTATTTCATTAAAACTCTTATATAATTGCACTCAGATGAAAATTGGAATTCTCCTGCCACTGAACTATACCAGAAGAATTACAATTTCGAAAACAGAAAATAACATATCAATCTGATTTAATTCGACCGAGTAGAGATACTTCAAACTAAGCCATTTTTAGGCTGCGTGGATTCATGTGTGGAGCACTTTAGATAAATCATTCATTAATAGGGATCATTAATAAACAATTTTGTATTCATTAATCATACTCGTAGATTAGATACAAGATCGATGGAAAAATTATATAAATTTGGTGTTCATCAGTGGGAGAACTGTTTTCATCATAACATAACGTTTTTTAAATACTCAAGTCTATATATCTAGCTATAACCACAAATTAAGGAATGTCGTAAGAAGTCTCTCACGACCTATGTTTTTGATTACTACGTGTCTACTAGACGTACACCACTGGATGAGTGAACTACATATGCACCCAAATTGTATTCAAACTTTTTGGTTACAAATTTCAAAATTCAAAGTTCAATAAAAATAACTATGAATGAGTTCTACCCCAATTGTGTAAAAATGTACCTTTTATATTATACATATATGCGTGTATAATAGAACGATGAGAGTGATATCTTCGGTTCCTGTCCTAGGTTGTCATTTGCACAAGCTCTAATTAAGTGCCCCAACGAAGCTAAATAACCACAACAATATAGAGCATATCCACAGAAAAATAAAATATTTCTTATCACAATCAGACGTGATATGACACGCCACACACTATTTTCCAAAATCTAAATGCGATTTTTCAGAGCTAATGCCTTAAATATAACTTAACAAAACTCTCCATAGCCTGATGCCTCCGCAGCGAACAAAAAAAGACTTTCAAACATCAATTCTTGTCATTAACCGATTAAAATATTAGAAAACTTTTCACAAGAGGGCCTTTATCCGATAATAATTATAATTAGAAAGAATTCGATTATGCTCAAAGTGTCATTAAAGCGCTAAACTGTTCCGAATTTAATTATTTCTGGGAAGAGCGGATCCCCATCTTTGAACAATGACAATGAGGAGAGGGTAAAGAATGTCTGTTCCGGCCTCATTATTTCAAGATGTCCTCCAACTTTAAGTGACTTCCGACAATGATTTTACACTATTTCAGTTAATGAAATTTGGGTTGTCTAGCGTTGGAGATTTAAAGGATATAACGATAGTTTGCGTAACAATAGTCCTAAGTTTGAAGGTCCGATTTATGTATAGGCGCCAATAACGTTTTCAATATACCTATTGTTAAAAAAAAAACGGCGAGATAAGTGAAAACCTCAATAGTTATTAATATTATGAAATTAGTTTTTTGCAAAAAAATGCAAATTTTCCGATCCTGACCCATTTTTCCAGCTCCAAACCGTTTTTGACGATATTTCAGATAATTAAATGTATTACCTAAGTGTCATGTCAAAACATTGGAAAACGTATTCCTTCAAATTTCCCATAATGCATCATCTATTCACACTCGTAAAATTGCGGAAATATTAGAAATTTCTTGAGATTTTCTGCATGTTTTAATTTAACAAATTAACGCGATTTTCTAGTATTTCCCGATCTTGTACGGAAAAAATCATCATTTCCAAATATGTTACAATATAGTTTTCGATGCAGATTCTCGTCGAAAAATCGGCTTTTCACAAAAAAAATGCGTCCTTAAAAGTCCCTTTTCCCAACATTTTCGAAACGGAGAAGTATTTAGAGACTTTTTCCCTTCGAAATAATGCTTGAAAAATCGATAATACCTTAAGTTAAATTCTACGGGCAGATATGTTGTGTACATCTCTGAAGATGACCCGAATTGTCCGAAACTAATCTTCGAGGATGTTCTACATCAAGCGAATCCTTTAAAATCAAAAGTTCGAAGTGGCCAAATTTTGACGGACGACGTCATGACCGGGAATTTGTGGTGGCTGCGGGGGTCGGGACATGTACTGGGTGCCGCGCCCTTAAACATACCTTCTTCATTATTGGAAGAAATTACGGATGGCTATATGTTTTTTTTTTCATTTTTATTTACGCTATAGATCATGTTACTTTTTGTTTATTTTATTAATTTTTGTTGTTATCTCAAATTAGCAAAAACTTATACTGGTTTCGGAGTGGTCGGGGCCACTATTTTAACGAGGCTCGGTGTCTCGTGAAAATATTGATGCTTGACCCCGACCACTGCCGCGCCCTTAAATATACTTTCTTTCTGTGTTTTGTAAGTCGCAAGGGCTTTAAAGGCCTCTTATACACGTATATCATACGCTATTTTTTATTACGAATGCATCAAAATCTCAAAAATGTTTTAAATATTAAAGTTAAGGGATATATTGACGAATATATTAATGTGTCACATTTGACATGATCAAATGTTTCTATAGCAACCTTTAAAAAAGTAGGCGCATCATAAACATCATTTTAAGCACGCTGCAGCGTGCGATAATAGTTGATTATGATACCTGGGTAATAAAAATTATATTATTTGTCAGAATGCTTTAATTATAACACTGACAAACACGTCTCTAGATATACAGGTTGACTGCCGATCATTTTTTAAGCATTCTCGGATGCCGTTATGTTTTTCGGTTTTATTTAGGCTATAATACATAGATCATGTAAATGGTGGTTTTATTCTGTTTTTAATTTTGTTCTTATTTTAAATTAGAAAAAAAGTTATACTGGTATCGTAGTGGTTGGGGTCAATATTTTCACGGTGATGGTTGACCCCAACCACTCCGATACGAGGATAGTGTTTTTGCTAATTTGAGACAAGAAAAACATAATAAAACTACAATTTACATGATCTATAGCTCCGATCGAAGCCCTTATACATTTTAGCCATATGAAAAATACCATAATTATGCGAATTATACTTTTATTTTTATATAAGAAACAAAAAAACAACTATACTAGCAACAGGATAAAGGTATACAAAAGAAAAACCATATTTGGTTTGAGGGTAATCATAGGAATGCAACACAACATAAATAAGTTCCCTCAAAGCAAAATTATAAGAAATACAATAACAAGATAAAGGAATTCAAAAAAAAACATTTCTCGTTTACGGGTATATAACCATAAAAATTCGCTCAAAGCAAAAAATTTAAGCATTACTAAGAACTAAACTAGTAACAAGATATTTTCACGCTAGGGGCTGTGGAGGTACTTTACTATAACGGGGATCTTACCCTGAAGGGGTAGGTCTAACTTTTTTTGATTAAAACGCCGTTATTCCCAAAACACTAATTTATTTACTACTGCCTAAATAATAATAAATTACTCGCTCGGCTGCGGAGGTATTCTAATGCGTTAGGGGTGTTAACTTAATAGATACACAATTTATAATATAATAATATTGACTTACATCTCTCTTTCCCTAAAAGCAACCCTCGGATGGTCCTCGCGTCAAGTTGCCAACCGCCATCCGGTTTCGGCTCGAAACGGAGACTCTCCTACTGAATGCCTTTGGCTGCCTCGGATTTCCACTAGATCTCGATCGACTTGGGCTGCCACTTATTCTCGATCCTCTGTTTACACTTTCACTTAGAACCGCAAGTTAGACTTACGCCAACTCTTCTTCGGACTCCCGACTTGAACTTTCGTCAACTCTCGACTTGGACTTTCGCCAACTTTCGACTTGGACTTTCGCCAACTCTCGACTTGTGCTTTCGCCAACTTTCGACTTGGACTTTCGCCAACTCTCGACTACCCGTAACGGCTGTCAACACTCGAGTTGGGCTTTAGCCAATTCTCGACTAGCCGTAACGGCTGTCGCCGCTCGACTCGTCTTCCACTAGACTCCGTTTCGTTTTCTAACTAGCCATTCATACTTAGACGTCATTTGTTCCTCCTGTTTCCCAAAAAACAGCGATAACCTGTACATTCATCAATTTTCGCAACTATTGCACCGCCCACTTACTGCGGCCATTATTACTTTTGCCCAATATGTCATTCCGGGTTAATTACTATCGAGCTTGCACTTTCTTGTTGATTCTTCCAAATAACGGTTAATATCCCCGATCAAGCTCCTTGCGTCTACTTTTCTGATGTTTAGTTTTAACATGCATACTTTACATTATTTATATAAACGATTTCTTGTTCTATTACGCAAAAATAAAGGCAACTGACCTTTTATAGAAATTAATATTATATTAATATATTATTTAAGCCCAGATAATAATATATGACAATATAGCTATCAAAGAAACATACTTGGTTTACGACGGGTAAACAACCATAGAAATTCAACACAACATAAATAAGTTCGCTCAAAGTAAAAAATGTAAGAAATACTATGAACTAAGGAACAAGGTAAAGATATACAAAAATAATATATATTTCGTTTACGGGTATATAACCATAGAAATTTAACATATTATACATAAGTTCGCTCAAAGCAAAAAATATAAGAAATACTAAGAACTAAACTGGTAACAATAATAAAGGTATACAAAAACAAATTTAGTATGGTAAATAACCATAGAAATTCAACACAACATTACACGGTGAGACAATAATAATTATGATTATCGCAATGTGGCATTAGTACGTAGCACCGGTTTAAACCATTACCTTCTAATGACCTACTGGCTAATATTAAAATTGCAGTGACGTCATAAAGTCTAGTCAAATGCTTTTGCCATAAGAATACCATTAAATGGGAGCCCATTAAAAGCGTTGATTATTTTATCGCGAGTACTTCCGTATTTAACGTTGATTGCCACGCTGCATGACTGAAGTTCCGAGTCCCAACTCGCCGTCTTCGATATATTGTGTATCTGAAACGATTAGTTTGGGTTAGTTTGGGTCAAAGAACTACTTATGTGAAACCTGTACCTAATATTTCGTTGTTTATTTAGGTTTACAATTTATATTGTTAGGCGTATTTTTGAATACGTAAAACTATATATTACGAACTTAAAGACCTGTTGCTTTTGTGCATTACCTTAATGTGTGCCGCTCGGCCAACTTGTTTGCAGCCAATACCCGTTTGTTACAGCGCAGTTTTATAAGTTTTGTTCGTCTGTAATTGTATGTTTTTCTCTCGGTTTCGGCTAGTTTTTTAGTAAGTGATATTTAGTGTAATTATGCCTCAAAAAGGCTGTAATGGAAATTATAAAAATGGGCCTAAAAAGTTCATGTTTTCGGTTTTCTAAAGGACGCAAGTTTAAGCTTTAAGTTGTACTCTTCATGGGCTGCTTGAAATTACCAAATACTATTTTAATGAACGATATGAATTATGTTCTCTTATGGACATAGTTTCAGCATCCCGATTAACGAATTTGAAGGTACATTTTTGAATATGTACAATAAAAAGTCTTTTCTTTGTGAGCTGTTGTTAAACTGTCTAAATGAAAACAGTCTTTTGACTCCTTTTGAAAATCGTGAAAATTACCTAAAAATTGATATTTGAAAAAAATTTCTTAGCAGCATTTCAAATACACTTCTTAATAATTATGATTCTAAACATAATCATAATCTTTGGAGTAAAAAAAGGAAACTTTAATAAATAAATATTAGACCCCAATAATGTACTAACCCAATCTAACCCAAAAAATAAATTCTGAAACCTGTTGCAACACGATTTTCTTATTAATGTTAAAAAGGAAAGGATTTATTATAGCAAACCTAACACTAGAGGGCAATGTGTGCAATACCCGGCTCCAGTGGTGGAGTTCGTGAGCACCACCAGTTCTGTCAGCAAAACTGGAAAAGCACTGGTGTTATGCGGCACGTTTTATTAAACAAGAAAACACAATCTTAATTTGCGGTTCGATCTATTGGCTTCTAGTTTTTTTTTTTTAATTTAAAACAGCAACAATCTTAATTTAAAAACAAAGGAATGACCACAAAAACTATTAAGTAATTAATGATGATGGTACAATATGATGATTGTACAGGACCAATTATGTTGGTACTGTATGCTTTACACCTAAAAACTCTAAGCATTATGAAGTGATCACTTTGGTTTACTTAAGATTAATACAGATATGTAAATCCAAATGCATCAATTAGTAGCTGAACCAATAATGAATGCAGTAATAATAATATTATCAGTGAATTATGAAAACCACAATAACTAAATCAATCGGCCGGAAAATAAATGAATTAATAAAATTAATAAAGCCTAATAATAAATAATAATAATAATAATCGGAACGATACCAGGTTAGATCCGAAGACTGCTGCTGAAAATGCTGCATAATCAGCAGTTAAGATGAAAGTCACCTGCTCCAGAATGAGAGCCCTCCGCCCAAAAGGTGAAAGGGAGCCCAAAGGTGAGACCGTGTAGTGAAACCTGTAGTGGGGCCCGATAGTGAAACCTTGTAATGGCTTCTGGGCTCTGTAGTAAAACCCTGTAATAACCCCATACTAATTAAACTAAGCCCCTTACTTCTATGAGGAAATTATAGCTCTCCTTGCATATATATTTTTCATAAAACAAATGACCTCAAAAATTATTAATGGATTTTTGGTAACCATCAGCAAATAAAAGAAATACAAAAGCTGCAAATAACTTTAATATGAAAAGAAGTAGGTGTGAACGACCCCTAAATAATATAAACTTCCCCATATGATCAATACTAAAGTTACATGAAGAAAAAGTTCAGATAGGATAAAAGGAAAAAGTTAAAGTATCCTATTTGCAATGCAACTGGTGGTCGATGTAAACAAAATTAACACAGATACAAGCAATTAAATCAATAAATTAGACAAAAAAACTTTAGCAATATATACCTCTCTCGAGTTGGAGGGTTGCCTGGAGGATCAACTGCCTCGGTTTTATAAGGTGAGCTCGGAAAGCTTCTAGAAATGATTTATTTATTTTTTTATTTATTTGTTTCAAGGTACACTACAGAGAATCTCCAATTGGTACATTACATTCAGTATAAAAACGAATCAATATACAAAACAAATACACAATAATATAAAAAATATAAAAATACAGAAATCTGCTATCAGACAACAAAAAACACTTCAAGGGTGGTCCGGAATCCTCGCTTCGATCATTTATCATCTAAACAGATGTCTTCTCAGTCTTTTTTTGAAGTTGAGGGATGTGCCATTGATATCGACGTTGGATTTGATGTAGGTATTGAAGTGGTTCATAATGCGGTTGATACTGCAGTACATCCCTACATCGGTACGGCTCCTATTCATGGCAAATATATTTGTGAGTCTGGTATTGTAAGGTGATGCGTAGAAGTTCAGAGATGCAAGAAGTTCGGGACAGTCAACCTCGCTATTTGATATCTTTTGTCCAAACACTAGTGTTTTGTATTTCAAGGCTTTCAATATTCAGCATCTGTGAACGCTGTTGGTATGTGAGGGTCGTTTTTTCAATGTTTAGTTTGTATAGCAAAAAGTTAATAAATTTAGACTGCACTCGTTCTATTCTCTTTATGTGTACTTTATACTGTGGAGCCCAGACGACGCAACAGTGTTCTAGGTTACTTCTTACCAATGAAAAGTAAAGTTGCTTTAAGACCTCTACGTCGTTGAAGTCGTGACAGCTTCTCATTATAAAACCAGTCATCCTGAAGGACTTAGCCAATATGCGGTTGATATGTTCGTGGAACCTTAACGCTGTATCAAAGACAACGCCCAAATCGTCAATGATACTTACTCCTGATAAGTGAGTATTGGAGAGTTGATAACAAAATGAAATGGGACTCTTCTTTCTTGTGAATGTTATTGTGTTACACTTCTGTAGATTCAATTATATTCTATTGGTCTCGCACCATACTGATAGTCTGTCTATTCCACGCTGCAAACGGAGGCAGTCGTCATCATTAGAGATTTTGCTGTAAATTTTTAAGTCGTCTGCGTATAATAGGAACTGACAATCCTGCAGCTCTTCACAGAGGTCGTTGATGAAAATTACAAACAGCAAAGGACCCAGGTGAGATCCCTGAGGTACACCTGAAGTGACTGCTATTTTCTCTGAGATAGCACCGTTGAACCTAACACACTGTGTTCTTCCGCTCAAATAGCTTTTTATCCAAGACAGCAGTGGGTCGGAGATACCATATAAGTGAAGCTTTTTAGCGAGAATCGAATGGTCCACCCTGTCAAAGGCTTTCTTAAAGTCAAAGTATACAGCGTCAACCTGCGATCCCGAGTCCACGGTCATCGATAAGTAACTACCATAGAGGCATAAGTTAGTTTGGCAAGAACGTCCCGGGAGAAATCCATGCTGTCGCTCTGAGATTATGTTCTTCAAAGCATCAAGCAGACTCTCAGCCACAATCGACTCTAGTTCTTTCCCCAAGCAAGCGAGGCCTGATATTGGGCGATAGTTGCTTACATCTCCGCGGTCACCATTCTTGTAGATTGCCGTGACGAATGCAGTCTTCCATATGTCAGGAAAAAGACCGGAGGTTAAGGAGAGCCGATATAGGTAGCTGAGTGGCACTGAAAGAGTAGGACTACAATTTTTTAAGAATAGAGGTGCAATATCATCTGGATGTGCTCCCTTTTTTTCATCGAGATCAATCAGTTTTTCAAAGATGGTTGGGCTGTTGATAAAGATGTGTGTAATGGAAAATAACCTTTAGCGTCGTGTTGTCCATGTGCCGGGAGGCAGTAAAAAAATAAGTTTTAGATAAAATCTTATCTCGTGCAGTACGAATATCCCGATAAATCGGTTGTGTCACGCACTAATTAGGGACACAGTACAAAAAGGTTGAGTCACCTAGGACTGCACTACGGCAAAACGCTTCGTCTTCCCAGTAGGTATTTCTAGATGAACGAGATCATCGATTTCAATCAATTTGCCTTTGCCACTTCTACGGAATCAGAAAAAATTGTAGTGCCGAGAACACTTGTCGAATTGAGAAAATAGTCGATACCAGGAATACTTCTAAGATAAATAAACGAGAACCAATACGGAAGCAACAAATAATGAGCTAAAGTTAAAATTTTCAATAAACAATAGGAAATATTCCTAAACGAAATAATAAATCTGTAAAAATCCCAATCGACAGCAACAATTAAGTGAAAATAGCTCATTACTAATATTCAAGGCTACCAATCGAATATTACAAAAGTTATATCATGCCACGTGAAAAGATAAATGTAAACTAAAAATCCCAAATATCAAAGTCCACAACTGTCGGTAAGAAGGTGGAAAGGAAAACAAACATTGGCGATCGAATGAAAATTAAAGAAAAATATGGGGCAACCACTGGGAAATATGTGAGGGATAGGCCCTAAATCCATAGAGCCCTATGAGAAGAACAAACAACAAGCAATCTATGCAGAAATCAACAAGTCTTAGAAGAAAATAAGCAACAGGTACTAGTTTTTATTATTGAAAAGAAAGAAAAATGTAATAATTATTAACAGCTATTCTCCAATTAACAGGTAAATAATAAAGCAGCAGCAGTATCTCAAAGCAAATCAGTGACCCCAACAAGTTAAAGCTATATCAGCCTGAGATTAGAAGTGAAATATTCAAACCGAATGTAATATATGAATTTGACCGATCTAACGAGGATCAAAGGAACTGCCAGAAAACAAAATTATTGTAATATAACTAAGCAAAGTTAAACTAACAATACATTATCATATTTTAGTTGTCAGAGATTAGAGGAAGAGAACATGAACATCCCTAGTGACAGTAAATTACCTTACTCTGATACAAAGTTACCATATTTTTTTTGTAGGTGATGAGGCTTTCCCATAAAAAAAAATTACATAATGAGGCAATATCGTTTTTTCAGCTGAAATATATAATAGGTTAATGAAATCATACGTATGCAATTTAGATGCTTCTTCAAATTTTAATGCAGTTTCTATCAAACTTACCACTTAAATTTGTAACTAATCCTATCTCCTGCCATGCTCAATTCTTTTTCTTATGCTCTTTATAATCTTTATGACTTGGATTGTAAAGAAATTCATAATTTTGGATGGTTTCTATCAACTTCCTCCTCTAACAATACTGAAATATTATATACTTCATAAAAATGATAGTTTCAATTACGTGCATAGTGCATACATTACCTTGACTTTCCGTTTACATCCCTCTTTCAACGTAAGAAAATATTCAAAACTTTAAATAGGCATGACACAAATGACAGATAGATCATGTGCAGTCGAAAAGTCACTGAAAATAACTATAACATGATCCTGCTTTCTGGCTTTCTATTGGCTATGTGTTCTTTTCTACGGATTTGCTACGAACGGCGATTCTCAAAAGTTAAACATAATTTATCTCGAACAGCGCCAACTGTATTTAAAAATCGTTCAATACAACCACGTTGATTTTAACTTTCGATGGCCATCGCCAACGCCAAATCCGACGCCAATTATGAATTTATAAATCTACCTTAAGGCCTCAACTGACGCATGGTTCAACGGCTTGGGGATACGCACCGAAATCCTGCATGAAATTGCTCACAGGAACAGAGCATATACCTATAGTGACATTTTACCGTCTGCCTATTTTGATAAACTGGATAACTGGAAGCCCTTAAACACTATTTATGTATGCAGAAAAAGCTAAGTACACCGCAATTTAATTTTTGATTAAAAAAAAAATGAGTAAAGAACATTATCAGTCCTAATGTAAAGTAAAATCGCTCCTATTATGCAATACAATAAACAAGTACTGAAGCAAATGCTTAAACTTTTTAAATGTTTGGACTACTCTCTTCTCCACACTTTATAATATCCAAATATCCATGTTAGCGCAAAGCACTTCGACGTGAAATCTCAATGAAACGACCTTTCAGGATCTGAAAAGCTCATAAAAATCCGCACAATTCGTTTTCAAACTATGGCAATTCAACAATGCTACTAAAATTGTCTTTCTTCATTTTTTTTGACTAGCACTTTAATTGGTATGTTGCCCTAAAAATCAATAGAAGTCAAATAGAGGGATGTAGGACCTTCTAATCATTTACAGGAATTTTTTTATGGATTTTGTTTCGAAAAAAGCTTGTAAATCAGGCTAATATTCGAAAATGTATAAACCAACTCAACTAGTGCTAATATCTGTGGAATTACCAGAACAATATTTTATCATCGTTGAGATTGTTAGGCAACAATTACTCTAGCTCCGCTAATTAACACTTATTTGGAGTGATTGATTCATTTAACAATGGCATATTTAGCGGCGGAATGTCAACAGCCACCTAATGAAATATGTATTATCTGTAACGAATAATCAACGAGACAAATTACTGTCAGATCGAGTAGTTAATATTTTATCATATCCACAGAATAATTTGTCAAATGTGTTGGTGATTAAATTTGAAGAAAAATTATAATATGTAACTTTCTGTTAATTTTATTTGTTTCTATAAGAAAAATATATAAACATATTAATTGATATAAAATATCTTTAACGAATTTTATTCTGTGATGTACTCTGCTATTGAGATATTTGTACCTGCAAAGAAGTTTTCTAGTAAAAATATATTCCGTTGGTATACTAAACAACTTGAAAGTGCTCACCAAAGGTACAAAAGAACTAGGTCATAAAATGAGAACATTGTGTAAACCATTATCCAAAGCTTGTTATGATAATTACAGATACTAACGCTAATCTTCTGCGGAATGTTAAATTATTCTGGAATTTCGTAAACTCTAAACGTAAGACAGTAGTGGTATACTACAGGCCATAATATTGGTCATTTATGTTTTAAATATTTTCCGTCTGAATATTGTGATAAGCCATGCGATATTTTTGGACATCCTAGTTTAAACACTATCGATATTTCTGGACATCCTAGTTTAAACACTATAAATATTGCATATTGCGATGATCTTTGTCTTCTTCTTCTTAACGTGCCATCTTCATCAATGGAGGTTGGATATCACAATGGCATATTCTTCTCGGTTCTTTGGCGGTTCTCATGAGTTCTTCAAAACTTGGGCTAGTCCACTTGCATATATTCCTTAGTCATGAGAGCGTTTTTTCCCCAACCCGCGCTTGCCATCGATCATTTCCTTCACAATTAGCTGTGACTAACGATATTTAGAATTTCTGAGAATATGTCCCAGATACGCTGTGTTTCGGACTTTCACTAGTGTAAATAGTTCTCGTTCTGTTCCCTATCTGCGTAGGACCTCTTCGTTCGTGGTATCGCATACCATGATATTTGCGGTAGGTCCACATCTCGAAGGCTTCCGGTTTATGGTTTGTGCTTTGAGTGTCCATGTTTCAGCACCATACAACAAAGCAGACCAAACATTACACTCTGACAGTCCCCGACGCATACCGAGGGTGATTCGGGAATCACAAAGGAATCTCTTGAGTCATACAAAGCAATTTCTGATGGCTTGTTCTATTCTAGATTTTATCTCCACATCCGGATCCAACCTGCAATCCACCCAGCATCCCAAATACTGGAACCTATTTACCTGCTCCAAAACTTCTCCGTCTATACTTCTTTGTCTAAGATATGTAATCTTGATCCAAACAAGTGCCCTGGACCAGATGGATTGTCCCCTGATTTACTTAAATAGTGTGTCCGGATTTCGAATCTATATTATTATGCTACCTATTAAAGATACAGAGTCGGTTAAATTGGGCAAGTTTTTTGGGGATTCAAAGCAGAATTGAAATTTGGTGTAAGTTGTTTCATTTTGGATACCAACGTAAAGCAACTTCTCCAATAGGTCGTCTTGGAATGAAGAACAGTTACTGGAAGCAGTTCAAAAACTACATGGGGGTGAAACCAGTAAAAGAGAAGCTCACGGACGGTGTAATGTCCCACCCAGAACTTTAAAGCGTAGAATGATAACTGGAAAGTTGAAGAAACGTAGTTTTGGGCCTGAATGTACATTAACTAGTTTTAGCTAGGTATATATTTCTTAAATAAATTGGTATATTTTAGGTCTTTTGGGCACTGACAATGAAAAAACGCTCGTCCTGCACATCAACCGGTTGTCAGCCGCGGGTTTTGCACCATACAGAAGAACAGTACGAAAACTTGCGTACCTGTTCGCTGACAAGTTGAATATTATACATACATATACCGAAACAAAAGAGGAAGCAGGTTCTGCGTGGTAGAAATCCTTTTTAGAGAGAAACCCTGAATTGTCAATAAGGCAAGTCGAAGATGTTTCGTTATCTAGAGCTCATGATATGAATAGAGAAGATGTCATGTTTTTGAGTTGCTAGAGAAGGCAATGCCAGAACATAAGTTATTGGATAAACCGTCCCACGTTTATAATATGGATGAAACTGGCGCCCAACTTATAAACAAACCAGGAAAAGTGGTTACAAAAAAGGGAGCAAAAGATGTCATATCCTTACCTTGAAGGAAAGAGGCTGCAGTGTCGATGGAAAATACATTCCTCCAACTTTGATATTCAAGGATTGTAAATAACAAACATACTTTTCAACAGGACTACCAGGGGGATCAAATGTTTTTATGAATAAAAAAATATTCTTACATTAATTCAGAATTATCTCTACGGTGGCTGATTATTGATGGTCACACATCTTACAGTTCAGATATTGAAATGCTTAAACTAGCTGCTGATCACAACATTATTATCCTTTATCTACCCAGTCAGTGTATACAAGCCCTACAACCACTTCATAGAAGTTTTTTCGTCCGTTTAAAATTTACTTCAATCAAGAAGCCCAATTGTGGATGAAAACTAACAGCAGTAAAATATTACGAGGTACCAAGCTGGAGGATTCATTGGTGAAGCTCGGTTACGGACATCTTTTGTAGGCATTGCCACATCCTACTTTAGGGGACCTTTTAAGTAGGCTGTGGCATTGCTGTCAATGGCTTTAAAACCACCGGAATTATCCTCTAGATCCAAACGCAATTCCAGATATTTTTTTCAATGCTTGAATCAAATGACGAGACGTCAGGCATTGTCCGAGCTTCGACTCCCGAATTTGCTGCAATCCAGCAACCTAGCACGTCAAACTCACTGAACGAAACTCCAAGATTTGATGACTCTGATTTCACACCCACCAAATTGTTGTTGGAAGCTCTTCCAATTCCTAAAGTACCAATACCATTCAATAAGCGAAAAAAAATGCGATTGTGTTAAATTCGGAGCAAAATATTGAATTTAAGAAGAATAATTTGGCAAAATGAAAAACGATTCCTAATAAAACTGCGGTAGAGAAGTGTATCATCAAAAAGACTGATGATTCCTGCATGAAAGGTGACACATCATATTCAAACTAAGATTCAATGCCTAATCTTCTTCTTGCTCTGCAATCCATTAATGGATGTTAGCGACCACAGTCTCCATTACCACTCTGTCTTTAGCCGTGTGTATGAGTGTCTGTATGTTATGTAATCCGGTCTATTGTGTTATATTCCAAAGTCATGACATGTTCTTTCTACCAATTCCTCTTCTGCCTTCGATCTTTCCTTCGATAATTAATTGTAGAAAGTTGTACTTTTCGTTGCGCATAATATGACCCAGGTAAGCTGTTTTTCTCTTTTTGACAATATTAAAGAGTTGACGGTCTGTTGACATGCCTGTCTTACACCTTTTTGAATTTTTATCTCTCTTGTTAATTCATTCCCCACCTTTACTTGTGCATTTTGGTGCCAGTACAGCTTTTTAATGCATCTGATATCTTTTTCATCAAAGTCCAGTTTTCCAAGTAGCTCAATTAGCCTTTGATGTTGAACTTTGTCAAATGCTTTTTTACGATTGATAAAGCATAGGCGTACGTTTTTACGTTGGTCATTGCAATTTTGGATGAGAACCTGAGTCGCAACTATCGCATCTCTTGTGCCCAGCCCTTGCCTGAACCCGAATTGTGAATCGCTTACAACTCTCTCGTACTTCCTAAAAATTCTCCTATGGATTATCTTTAGAAATATTTTGAGAGCATGGCTCCTAAGGCCAATAAACCTATGATCTTCACAAGTTCTTGTGTTGTTTTTCTCTGGCAAGGGTATAAAAACTGAAGACAGCCATTGTTCAGGGTAGGTGTCAGTATCGTAAATCTTATTAAATAGACTATGCAAAGTGCCGATACCTCGCTCGTCCATAAGTTTAAGCAGCTCGGAAGGTATTTCATCTGGGCCCACTGCCTTATTATTTTTAGCATTGTGTATGGTGTATTCAATTTCTTCTCTGGTTAATACATAGTCACTGTTCGTTATTTCCTGCAGTCTCTCGTCATTGAAAAGTGTTTTTATGTGCCTCTTCCATATCTCCATTTTGTCGCTATTTTCCAAGACGATCTTTCCATCTTAATCGACCAGTATATCAGAGTTTCGCTTACTCCATACACCGGCGATCTCCTTTAGTTTTTTGTGGAGTGCAAGATTATCATCCCTTTTATGTAGCTCTTCCAGTTCATTACACTTGTTTTTGAGCCATTCGTTTTTAGCAATTCTGATCTTTGACCGTATTGTTCTTTCTAACTCATACTTGTTCTTATCATTTTTGTATTGTCGTCGTTGATCCAGGATTTCATGAGTCATTCATTTTTGTTTTTTTGTTCTTAGATTGAAAACCTGAAGTATTCTGTGCCGTATCTCTTATTAGAGATATAATTGAGTTACATTGTCGTCTTTTATTTTTGGGGTTATTTTCTCCATTTTTTTGTTTAGTCAGTAAAAAATTTCGAGTTTAATGTTTGGGTCGTGGAGTTATTTTAAAGCTAGAAGACTTTTGGGCTTTGTTTTTATGCCATTTGACAGAGATATTTTTAAAGGCTATTAGTAAATTATGATCGGAAGGCACATCGGCGCTGGGATAGGTATATGCATTTCTGATTGAGGAACCGAATCGTGAGTTAACAAGGATAAAATCTATCTTATTTCGAACAATACCCTGGCTGGTTTGCTGGAGATTGCAATGTATATAGTATCCGTGGATGATGTTTAAACCACGTGTTTGCGATTTAAATTTTTTCTTTTCGACAGAACTGAAGAAGGCAGTCGCCTCTCTCATTCCTCTCTCCTAGTCCGAATGGTCCAACAATGTCCTCAAATTTGCCTTTTCCTAATTTAGCGTTGAAGCCACCCATAATGATGGTGACTTCTTGATTCTTGGTGAGCCGCAGCAGGTCTCTTATATCGCTATAAAATTGTTCCAGTGCTTGTTCTGTTGCATCAGATGTTGGTGCATACACCTGTATTATATTAAGATGAGTTGGCTCAGCTCTAATTTTTATCATGGCAGCGCGATCAGAATATGGGATGAAGCTCACAACGGAAGACATAAACTTTTTGGACAATAATATTCCCACTCCCTTTCTATGCCTTGTGTCTGGTTGCCTGAATAATAGAAGATGCCATTCTCCACAGGACCGGACCCAAAATTGGGCCACAAAGTCTCTGCAACCCCCAGAATATCCACTTCAATCTTGCCCTCTCCTGTTCGAGATTGTCAAGTTTGCCGGTCTCAAACAGGTTTCGTCTGTTCCACGTTCCGATCTTTAACCTCTTACGAGTAATGTTCAAGTCAGTTCCCTCCGGAGATCCGTTCGGGGAACTATTTATACCTCCGGAAAATTTTGAGTTGAACATGTTTCATGCGGTTCTCTTGGGAAAAAGTAATGGAGGTGGTTTCTCGTTGCCTTCCTCCATTTTTGTTTCAGTCGTTCCTAACATGAAGTACATACGCTGTTGGTGTCTTGATTCACTATCATTCGTTAATTTATTATTATTGTTTTATTTATTGTTATTGTTTTCGTTTGGCCCATTGATCTTTAAACACGCTCCAGTTTATGCGCAAAAGCAGAAATAAAAGTTGATGTTGATAAAAAAGATGAAAAATTAAGGAAAATGATTCGACCCACTAGCAACACATAAAAAGTGTGCCAATGCACTAATTTCAACAAAACCCTGTAGCACCTTTAATAACTGCAATATCAGAGTAAATAAAAAAATGAAAATGCTCAGAGACGATCAATCTTTAATCTAGTTTTATCAAATGATATCAAATTTCATTCGTTCGCTCTACAGAGTGTCTCAAAAATTTACAAAAAACAGTACCTTTTTCAGCTCCTGATATGACATTCTCACCAATTGTTTAACATCAGTAATAAGTCTAACGTGTTTCTAAGGAATCAAGCTACAATTAACAAAAAATGTCAAAATCGAGTTAGGGGTTCAAGAGAAAATCGAATTTTACAGGCAAATTCGAAGTGAGCTGATTTCGGGACCTGCCTTAAGGCGAGAAGTTATGGTCGCAAATTGCGGTTAAGTAAAACGGTTTACTGCCTTGAGGCTTACAGCCAATTATAGTAAATCAAGTAGGTAAACACAATACCGGAATAAATCATATAATCACTAGCTTTACAGCAAAAAATATTCGCTTCCCGGGATAATATCCAATATGATAATAAAGAAAATTAGTAGTCCTAAATCAAATTATGATAAGAACGATAACAGGTACGATGCGAGATAAAAGATGACCTACAGTCACGTATCGTTAAGCTCAATAACCTAATTTATGAGATGAACGGTAACAGACACGATACGAGATAATGGGTGGCCTAAAATCAGTTATCGGTAAGTTTAATAAAACAAATACGGTATGTAATTATGTGACATATACAGGGTGCTACAAATTCGAGTGCATGCATGGGGATCTCGGGAACCGTAAGAGATAGGAAGTCGGTTAAATTAAGGCAAAGTGGCGCAATTTGATGCCCAACAAGATGCAGTTTTGAAATTTGAAAAATTCCGAATAGTTCCGGAGATATTCGTAAAAAAACGAAAAGCAGCTATTTAATTTTTATTTTTTCCTGACTTTATTTGAAGAGATAATATAAAATAAATTTAACATTAT
>MU194557.1:0-18260 GCA_016904865.1 Pissodes strobi | reverse complement strand
TGACTTGTCTAATGTATATAAAAGGCAAACAAAGTAATAATCCACGAAATTCTGACTATTATGGCTACAACACCAGAAGTAATGATTACTGTGTTTTAAATTACAACAGAACTGCCAGAGCCAGGGATGGGACGAGCCAATACGGATTAAATTTTTTTAATGCTTTTCCTAATGATATAAAATCACCTAACCCTAAACACTTTAGGAACAAAATCGAAATATATTTAAAACAAAAAGCATTATACAGTTTGGAAGACTTTCTAGGAGACAATTTTGAAGACTTTAATTAAATTGTGAAGTAAGCATGAATTTCTCTCCTGAAGTTGAGTACCAAAACCCATTAATAAATATTGCAATTTTAATTTTATTAAATATTTTTTTAAATTTGTATTGTGAAATGATGTGAAATTTTAATTTGTAATTTTATCAAAACTTTTATTTTATATTTATTGTAGCTACACTTACTTATTGCCTGTTATTACAAATTGTAGTTAAGAATGGAAATTCTTAGATAGAGACTGTTTATTTCGAAGTGTGAAAATGTTTTGTATGTACATCTTGAATAAATAAAGTAAGTAAAGTAAGTAAGTAAGTATGTAATAACTATAACGAGGGAAAGGAAATTCGATATCGACACATCGAATTTAAAATTTATCGAAAAAATCACATATTTAATTCTATAGTTACAATTTTAAACCCGCTGAATTCGAAATTAATTCCCAGAAATCGATTAGTTCTCGAAATATGAATTTTTATATATAAATAAATTACACATTTTAACTCGAATTCGAGCTCCTGTAAAAACATTTTAAATTTTTTAAAGCCTATAGAAGAATTCTTTCTCTATCGAACAGTGAAAACCGCAGTTTTCATTTGATTAATTTTTGAAATGCGATTTCCCGAGGGTCTGCTGTTTTGAATGTCTTTTTCCCAAATTTTTTGTTAATATTTGGAAATCCGGAGCGACTAGAGAAAAACTAATGATGTTTTCTTGATCTATACTATCGAATTGGTTAATTAATGCATTTTCATAGAATTTAAAAAATTTCGATTTTTTGAAGGGAGGTAAAGAAAAATCGATATCGAGACATCGATTTTTAAAATATTTCGAAAAAATTACATTTTGAATTCTATATTTCTACTGTCAAACCTGTTGAATTTAAACACAATCATCGTTTTCCCAGAAAACAATTAATTTTCCAAATATATTTTTTTTATTATTGCGATCTTTTACAATTTTTAACTCGAATTCGAGACGAGAATGATTTTAAATCATATTGCATAAATTACGATTTAATGAATCATTCCTTCTCTATTTAACAATGGAAACTGCAGTTTCCTATCATATTTGGTTAATCTTTGAAACCCGATTTTTCATCTCACCTTCAGCAGATTTAAAGGTATAATTTAAGCATTCGAAACGTATCGATAGATCAATTTTATTTCATGAAATTAGTTCAGATAAGGTGAGTGTTAGTATCCCTCTTAACTCCATGTACCATAGTTTCAAATTATTCGAAATATTCACTTCAACGAGTAATACGTGAATATATAATCCATTAACCTTAAGATAACCATCAGAAATGGCATCTAATTCCCCATCGAATTGTCCGCACTGTTTAGCATACAAATTAGGAGACGCGTTTCAAAAAATTTGGTAAACCACAGGAAATTTGCATAAAAATTAATACTGCGGAATTTACAAGGCAGATATCTCGTGATATAAGCGAATATGGCCCATTAAATCGAAAAGACCTGCCGTTTGATGCGGCCATCAAATCCCCGCTGAAAATAAAGATCCGGGGTTTATTAAGTCATACAGGTCGCTTTTACTGCCGATACGGGATTAGCACACCGAGAAAATCGTTCTTGTTACATTTATTAATATTATATTCTGGTATTATACGAGCGGGCTCGGTTTGAAAGCTCTTAAGAGGTCCAATACGCTGATTTTATACTTGTCGACAAGGATTCCAAACAACGAGAATATTGATTTTTTCAGCCAATGTGTCAAAATTGAAAAAAAAGTGAAAACATTTTCGCAAAGTAGGTAATAAAAGTATTAAAAAGTAATTAAAAAGGTTGAAAGAAAAGAAGAAAAAAAAGTGTTGAAACCGAGGGCAAAAGTTGAAGAAAGAAACTTAAAAAGGCTCAATTCCTAATATCTCTTTTAGAAGTTTCACTTCAGTTGTGTGCTTATAAGGGTGAGGCACATAACTTTTTTATTGTATTATACATGTCTAACAGGAAGCATTGTTGAAACATGCCAGCGGCTTGTCTATAGTCAAATACTAAACGTAACTTTAATAAGTGTTTATTAATGCTGAATGAATTATGGACAACGGAAATTCCTAAATATCCCTATTTTGGCCCTTACCAGAAGATAACTAAGCACTTCCATATTAAGGTTATTTGTATGAAACCAAAAGTAGGTACTACTCCGATAGAATAGTCGATGTAAAATTGTACCTTCCTCCCTTATCGAATCTTTTACTTTTATTTTATTACTTTCTCTAATTTTTGAGAGGCACAATAATGTTTTATGTAAAATTCAAGGATACACTTGCAAAAGTGACCATTTTACAAAGCGATAAGGACCCTTAAGGCGATGAGCCTATAACGAAACAAGAAACGTGGCAGGACGAGCATCTTTGTAGGAAGAGTGCGTCCCCCGTTTGAAAGGTTTTGTACCGAGTCCATCCGATCCCCGGGTTTATTGGAAGAGATTTGCAGTAAATTGTGGAAGAAATGTGTCATAAATTGAAGCAGAACGGTCGATTAGGAGCCCGAACCTTACTCTATGAACGTGAATGAAGAATAAAAATGATACTTTATGGGATCTTTATTGGTGCCCGTCTCCGATTGAGAGAGGCGTTGTTTTCGAGATTAGCCTCGGCTCCCGCGTATATCGACATTATTATTTACATATTTAATTAACAATAATTGTCTAACTTTATCATGCCTAATAAGAGAGCTAGATGAAATAAATAGTAATATTTATTATAAAGCTTGTCCTATTTAATAATCTTGTTTTTCATTTCTTGACCATCGATAGCCAACGTCCGGAAATGACAAGGCACGCATATTTTTGTCCCAAACCCATTACCGTATTATTTAGATAAATAAATAAATAAATCCCTTTGGGCTTATAATCAACTGCCCCCCCAAGCGCATGCTAACACTCCCATTAATAAGCATTTATTCGTTTACCAGGAAGAAATATCTACGTATCCTATCCACCATTATAATCTCTGGTATAAAAACATGGAAAAGGAGTGCTATTTCGTAGTAGTTATTATTTAATTACTATTTAACACTTGAAAAAATCCGCTACCAATATAAATCACCGCTCGGGTTAGTGCCGGCAATTAAAATCAAATATCAATCAATGCTTTAAGTAGTAAAGCACCTGTAATAAATGTAAGTACCATGAGGTAACACTTTAGTTTATGGTGTTGTTAGACACTTATCGCTCAAGTATGGATTGATTTCTAACACGTTAACTGCCACAATACAATTTTTTTTTTGGACCCCATGGGCCACGACCTAAAAATTCCTTATTACACTTCCAGAATCTTAAAAATGATGACAAGGTATCTACTACTTGTCAATAGCTGTCAAAATTTGCGTTTTTGACCGTGAATCAAGTATGTCTCACGTGGCCTGGCTGGTCGAAATTGCATAGCAGGCCGTGTGAATCATACGTGACAAAACCTGTCTATTCTCATTATAATAAGATAAGATGCTCCTTTTGCTATTCTAAAATACCTCAAGAAAAGGGGAGATCCGTGGCAGCCAAAAATACTGCGCAAACTAGATGGAAGTGCATCCAATGCGATAAGTACTACTGCGTGACCTGTTTCACAAAATCACATGTTTGTTCAAAAGAATAGCAAAGTTATTCGTATGTTAGATTTAAGATCTGTATAGTTTGTATGTTGGTACCCATTCTGTATTTTTTTTTAATGTAATGGTATTTATTTCATTTTCTCAATAAAAAGCGTCTAAGAATTAACTATATTTAATGTCCGATAAGAAAATTACGTGGGCTAACTACCTTAATTTGTTCATGAGGCCATGCTTTTTTAACTACCGTGCGTTTATATGGCCAGTGTGAATCGCTGGCGAGCTACAGATATAAAAGTAATAGTGTGCAGGTGAATCATGGGTGGTTCACATGGCCTAAATGAATATGTCACTTGTGAGACACCCTTGATTCACGTGGCAGTTAACGTGCTAATGACATTTTTTACACTAAAGTAAAGTATGATACTTTAAGAGCGAGAATTACGAGCATAATTACCTAAAAATATATCAATATTAATAAGTAATTCAAACTTCAGTCATTAATGAATTTGTAAATCAGAAGAACATTTTAATACAATTAACTTAAACGTTAAGAGTGGCATGAATACGCGATATTTTTTTTCTTAGGTTTCATAACGCCTGAGTTAAACTGGCAGCGTTGGATAATTCTATATGATCAATCACCAACAATGTGGTTTTACGTATAATGAATAAAATATGTGAAATTGTGAACGAGGTAAAAGGCGAAAATTCGAATACCTCGTATGCGTAACGAACACGACACAGCCTGTTACGGCTCATTCTGCAAGGAAAGGTACACGGAGGAGTCCGGGAGAAGGAGAATATCTTGGCTCCATAACTTAAGAACATGGTTCTCTCTATCAACCACAGGACTTTTTCGAGCTAGTAGACAACATCTGAAACGCATAGGCACTTTGAGAAGCTGTAATCTCTGAGTCTTGCTACCCCAATTTTGATAAAACATGTCGTTTAAATCGGAAATTTTCTTTATTTTTTGTATAAACATATACAAATTGAAATGGACATCCTATTCTTTCATATTTCGCATCAACCCCCTTGTATGACCTTCTCCCAAGAACCAGTAAGGTGTAAAGTCGCAACAGACAATAAACCAATAGAACAGGTAATGAGCTTTCGTTACTTAGGAGCGGACACATCAAGCAGCAACAACCCGATAAACGACATTAAATCACAGGTCAACAAAGCCGCAACAATTTCAGGATGTCTGAGAGATATTATCTGGAAAAACAACCACATTCGCATTGATAGTAAGGTGCGGATATATAAGTAATGTATTAGACCGGTGCTAACCTATAGTGTCGAGACTAGAGCTGACACGAATAAGACAAAGAGCATCCTCAGAATAGCGGAGATGAAAATCTTAAGAACCATCGCAGGGAAGACACTTAGAGACAGGGTGAGAAACAGTGAGATAAGAGAGGCATGCAAGGTGGATGACATAGTGAGATGGGAGAGGAAAAGAAGAAGATATTGGCGTGGCCACATAGACACAATGGACCAAGAGAGACTAGCATACATCGCTAAAGACGGTAAACCAGCAGGTCGCTGACCGCTAGGAAGACCAGCTAAGAGATAGAAAGATAGCTGGAACTCTAGCACACAGGATAACCAACCGAATTGAGCCTTAGCAATTAACAGACCTTAAAGTCCTCTTGAAGTAGAAGAAGAAGAAGCATCAACACCTCAATAAATCACAAGCCAAACTTTTGAAACAGATTTGTCAAAAGAGATAGGGAGATAGCTGGAACTCTAGCTCACAGAATAACCAAGCCTATTTCTATCTTTGCCTAAGTTTAGTCTGCCATCGCCCTCCTTAAATCAATTAATATGGCGCCTTTGTAGCGATGCGGATTTGGCAACATTGGCTATGATCACAGCGATTGGTCAATCTTTCCTAAACAATTTATTTTTTAAATCAAGTCTCTATCTAATGTCCGAGTCATGCTATCGAGATTTTTGTGAAACATGTCGTTTAAGTAGGAAATTTTGTTTATTTTTTTGCAAAGTGTTTATAAATTGAAATTGACAATCTATTCTTTAATATTTCTCTTTAACGTATCAATGGATCACAAGCCTAACTTTTGAAACATATTGCAGGGACTTTTTGCCAAAGTATCACAAGCGCAGGGAAAATATTGATACAATTTTGAAAATCGATATCTTCAAAATGAAAAATCTGATTAAAATTTTTTTGAAACATCTAGCCCTACGCCGTTTTTTAATGTAGTAGCCTTGCAGCAACGACGCAAATTTAAAATCAATTTTTTTTATAAGCCTTAACACCTCTAAATAAGACTGGCAACATTGGAACAGCTTGATAAGACCACGAGGATTGCTCCCTATATTATTATTTTTTTTCTATTTTTCGAATCATCTCATCTACACGGTTTTGTACCGTGTGCCGATCTAGTCTGTGTGGAGCGTTGCCTCTGAGCTAAGCAGGGGGAGCTATAACTTTACATAGAATGGGTAGGCGCAGGGGAGTTCTCAACCCCGACACAGCTCCTGTAGATATGCAGATGATAGACAGGTGTGAATAAGGTTGATCCACTAAGCACACTCGGATCAACCGAGGACATGACGTGACGTGGGCCAGCTATGCCATCCATCACTATATCAAGGCTTCAGAAAAATGATTCGATATTAGAGAACCACAGGCGGCAATCGTAATGATCTAAACCGGCTGTCATACTGCGCTAGGAAGACAACAGGAAACGGAAATCTGAAGCTTGACTGAACACAGACAAAAGACGGGCCCCCAGTCCCCGGCAGCCATTAGCAGGGGGTGCTAAGAATCCCCGGGTTAGTCATGAGTAAGATAGCAACCAGGAACGTCCGTAACTTGTTCGAGAGTGGAAAAACACACAATGTTATTAGGTGGGGGATCAGCGAGATACGATGGCCTAACTCAGGTAGCTGTCAAATAGATGGATATCACGTTTACTACTCGGGTATCGATGATCCCCGACACTGAAATGGAGTGGGTGTTATTGTCAGTCGAAGGAACGCCATACCTATTTCAGATCGAATAATCTTAATGCAAATAGGAACTACATATTAACCAATATAACCCAATTATATGTTCCCACATGTGATGAACCTGACAACGTAGAATACCTCTATAGAGGTTATCTACAGTGATATGAAGCGGGCACTTAACCATACTAAGCCAGCTGAAATCCATATAGTGATGGGTGATTTTAACGCCAAACTGGCAAGACATAGTCGGAATCCACGGTCTAGGTACCCCAAACGTAAGGGGTGACCGGTTGGTGCAATTCTGTCAAGAAGAGAATATTATTAGGCTATGTAGGTTATGTGAATGTAAACACCCGAAATTTTGGTTTTATAATTGCAAGGTCTTTTTATGTAGTTTATTGGTCATTAAATTGGTACTGGTTTATTATGTACTAAAAAAGCCCTGTATGAGATGATTTTGCAATCCCAGATTGCTTGGAGTGAGTTTTTGAGATCTGTTTCTTTCCAACCTAAGATGTCCGATCTGAGGTGTTTTAAATGCAACTTAAGATGTACTTCCAAACATGAGAAGGCTCAGTTATGTGGATATCCATGTGAATCCTGTAAAAATCCTATTTGCCAAAAATGTTGCGGCATTACTACAACCGAAATCCGTGCTATGCTACTGAAAACGCGTATTATGGTATTTTGGTGTCCAAGTTGTTCTCAGAAGAATGATGAAAGGCTGAAAAACACAAAGCAGGTTGTTGGGGATGCTGTGGTAGCGACTGATTCGAATTCTAGTTACGTGACAAGAGGGGAAATGCAACAGAGCTTGGATGTTATTCTAGGGAACATTAATTCAAAACTCACCTCTTTACAACAAAGTATGGAGGGACTGTTGCATAAGTTGCACAATATTGTTCCAACAAATGCAGTGCTGTCAGCTTCACCAAGTATCCAGCAGGAGAATTCTTCCAAGAGAGTGCATGTTCGGGATTTGGGCGTGTAGATTGACTTCAAGATGTCCTTTAATGACCATATTAGCAATATTGTGTCAGGCTGTCAGGTTTATGGGCTTTATTGTAGGTCCACAACTGATATGTCTATGTATACGTTACGGACGCTGTACTGTGCAATGGTTCGACCTATGCTGGAGTATTCATCAGTTGTTTGGTCACCCCAGTATGCTGTTCACATTACAGCCCTTCAATCAATCAATCAACATTTATTTGGTAATTACATGGTTATATGTACACCTAATCTACTATATACACGGCTTAACCTAACCTAAGTATATACAAACTAGCAGGCTACGAACGCCAGAACAGGGCGTCTCTGAGGCCCCCAGCATGCGCTACTCGAGCAAAATGGGCTGATATTATGCCCAGCCGTGTTTCCCTAAGTAGGTAGGTGCTATCCCGCTACACAACTGATCTTTCTTAGGTTTTCCCTTTCAAGAGTATTGCATTTAGAATAACTCACGGATGGCAATAGAACTGGTAACTTGCTTTCCTGGAAGGGATGGTGAGGGTAAGTAACATGGGGAAAGCAGTAGGAAAAACCCTCTTCCACGATTCTTTGGTTTTATCACACACGCATTCATACCGCTTTCATACCACGCAGACAGACGCACACAGTGTAAAAAGGGGAGACTGATTGTCTCAGTGAGGGTTGAAATGGCAGTGGCATCAAAATACGCTTGGCTTGCTAGGCCCTGCTTCGTCTGCCGGAGCAAGGGAGGCAAGAGGCGACTCGAGCGCAGCATTAGTGCTGTTCTCGATTTTACTGATCGCTGGCTAATTATACTCCGTCGAGGTCCCTTAGCAAGCCCTGCCCACCGCGCCTGTAAGCAGCACGGTGGGGAGGGCTCGCCGCGAGATATACTCGGCGGAGCAAGACGCAGACTTCTGCGCTCCTGATATCGCTAATTTATTAGCGACATCTGGGATGACAGAAGGGTGGATAGGGATGGGTTTGGAGGGATGAGGGAGGACGGAAAAGTCCAAGGATTTAATTCCTTATTAAATCCTTGGGAAAGTCTATTATTCACGGTGGCCGGGGCTCTAAGTAAAACATTGTTGTTTTTCAGTGCAAGGGCCCGTGTTTGGGCGTGATTACTGAGTCTCGTCTCAAACCGGCAATTTGAGCAGACCTTGGCGAGCCGCGTATACTAAAGTTGTAGAACTTGCATGCCCGTTTGTCTATAAACTCATTGATGAACTCTATGCCGGCCCAGGCATGCAAGTCCCGTATTCCAGTATAGCGGCTCGCCGAGAAAACCCCCCTCAAGTGTCTGTTCTGTAATATCTGTGGTTTTTTGACGTGAGTGTCGGCCACAGAGCGCTAAACCGGTGCTCCATACAACAAAAATGGCCTAATAATAGACTTATACAAGATGAGCTTATTTCTGGGACTAAGACAGGAACCATTTCTAATTAGAGGCTTTAACTTCTCGAGAACTACCTGATTTTTGCCCTGGATATGGGTAATATGTTTACTGAAGTTGAGCTTTGAGTCAAAAATGATTCCTAGGTATTTAATTGAGGATTTAGGGTGGATGGGGATGTTATTAATCACGATGGGCGCTGATTCGGTATTCCTGTATTTCCTGGTAAATACAGCTAACTCTGTTTTTGCAGCGTTTAGCCGTATTTTCCAATTATCATAGAATTCAGTTATTTGCGCCATGTGGGCGCTAAGATTGTTTGTCGCCTCCTGCGCAGTAGCGGAGTGGGAATAGATAGCTGTGTCGTCAGCGTAAAACGCTAAGGAAGTATCAGGGTGGGAAGAAAGATCTGTTGTGTAATAACTAAAAAGCTGTGGTGATAGTACCGTTTCCTGTGGGACGCCCGCCCTTATCGTTCTCAAGGTTGAGAGAGATTTGCCAACGGGCATTGAGAAGGCGCGCCCGGCCAGGTACGACGCGACGAATGCTGCAATAATATGCATAGGAAAGCTATACTTAATGAAAAGTTTATGCAGCAATCCGTATGCAGCAATCCGTCATGCCATACCCGGTCGAACACTCTCTCTATGTCCAGGAGTAACAGAGAGGTGCAATTCCCTATATTGAACCCCTCATATATATCGTGCGCTATTTTCGCAGCGAGCATGCATGTGCCATGCCCGCTACGAAAGCCAAATTGCTCCTGTGGCAAAATATGGAGGTCCAGAGCAACCCTGTTAATCCTGGGCAACAAGAGCCTCTCAGTGGGCTTGCTCAAAGTGTTCAGTAGTGAAATCGGCCTGTAGGAGCTGACTAGTCTAGGATCTTTCCCGGGCTTAGGGAACAGTACTACGTGCGCGATCTTCCATGAGCTAGGAAAATGTTGCAGGCGAAATTACAGCCCTTGAAAGGGTCCAAAATAGATTTCTGAGAGTGGCTGCTTATAGATTGGGCTTGGTTCGCGTTGAGTATACTTATGACGAAATGAGGGCTTCCTTGAATGTAGAGACAATGCAGAATAGGCGACTTCAAGCGGGTCTTTGTTTTCTTTACTAACTCTAAAAAGGGTTAATTGATTGCCCTGACCTTTTGAGTCTCATTTCATTAAGTGCGGGCGAAAGGAGAATAAGAGGTTCTAAGTTGGTTAGTGTGCCTTTTCATAATACCAATTATGGTATGAATGACTCAATCTCAAGGATGCTCAGGTTTCCAAACTCAAAATGTCGAAATATTGACCTTTTTGAATGCTCTTCTAGTGCGCTTTTAAATAACGAATTAATGTTTTTTGGAATTCATCAATTGTATACGTATTCATATATAATAGGTGTTGAGTGTTATTTAATAATTTTATTATGTTTGTTATACAGATAAATTGTAACATTTTTGTATTTGTAAATTGGCAGTAAATAAATAAATAAATAAATAAATAAATTATTATAGCAAATACTCACTTTAGACACCATCCAAAAAACACCTCTATACTTGGACTTCAAATGCGGACAAAAACGTAAAAAAGCAAATAGAATATATACACATAAATAGAAAGTATAAAAAATGTCATTAAGAACACCAAAACATATCCTACAAACGTATTTACAGATCACAATTTATGGGCAATTTTTATAGACTTTAAACTAAAGAAATGTTTAAAATCACAAAGGGATCAACGCTTAGATACACGGAGGTTAGCAGATCAATCAGTCAAATGCAATATCAGAAGGGATCTAAGTACTAAATTAGCCAGGTTTCGAGAGGGCACGAATGAGTATGGATATAGAATAACATGGGAGCAAATACAAAGTTCAGTGAAAGGAGTGGATGTGACACACTTAAAACCGGACATGCAAGAAAAAAAACAGCACTGGTTGACCGATGAGATATTGAAACTAACGGACACCAGAAGAACATATAAAGGGAGATTTACTCAAGAATTTAATAATATTCAGCATGTGATTCGAAATAAAATCAGATCAGCAAAAGACACTTGGTTAGCTGAGCGTTGCGATGAGATAGAGGAACAACTACAAGATCGACATGACTCATTTAATCTGCACAAGAAAGTGAAAAAAGTAGTTGAAAATTTTATAAATATAGGCCACCGTGTGTTAATGGACGAGCAGGATAATATTATAACATCAACACTGAAAAAGTTAAAGGAATGAGAAGCTTTTTAACGATAATCGCAATATAACGCATAATATCAAGCTGGATGATGGTCTGGACATAACAAGATCTGAAGTAGATTATGTTCAATCACTTTCGAAGAACGGCAAATCACCCGGATCAGATGAAGTTTATGCTGAGATTTTAAAATTTCTCAAGAAAGACACCTCACTCAACAATATTTACAAAACTGGAGTAATTCTTAAGGATTGGGTAACACGAACTTTTATAGCAATACCCAAAACTCGCAATGCAAAGTATCTGATCTTTGCAGAAAGATCACAGAACAATGAGCCATGTCTTAAAGCTTTTCCTGAAAATCATTCATAACCGCATATTCCGGAGATGTGAAGACATCATCAGTGACTCCCAGTTCGGTTTCCCTAATGAGTTTGGAACCAGAGAGCCACTCTTCAGTGTGCAGGTCCTTGTTCAGCGCTGTAGGGACATTGGTGTGAATGTGTTCGCTTATTTTATAAACCACGAGAAGGCCTTCGATACTGTAAAGCATGATAAATTAATTGATATCCTCAAAGAACTACGATTGGATGGTAGAGATTTTTGAATCATAGCAAATCTATACTAGAGTCAAACAGCACATCAAAGTAGATAACGAGCTTTCGAATGAAAATATGGTTAAAAGAGGGGTGCGTCTGTCACCATTATTACTCGACTTTTATTCGGAGAGAATATTCAGAGAAGCTCTCGAGGACAAATCAACGGGGGTAGTGGTGATGCTGATGACATGGTGCCACTTGCTACCAGCATAACAGATCTACAGCAACACTTGACCGCTGTTACCGAACATGACAAATGGGATTTACCCTCTGAGGTGAGGAGTAGAATTATTCCCTTTAGGATCGATTGCTACGTTGCCATGTCTTTAGCATCCTTTTCTATAGTTGCGATTGTAAAAGTCTAGAAGCTTTTGAAATGTGAGCTTACTGTAGGATGCTTGAATTCCCTGGAGAGACACATGTGGGGGTGCTTCATCGATTAAGCAAGGAAAGGGAAGCTATATCAAGCGACGAAAATTGGAGTACTCTGGTCATGTCATGCGTAATGACCAATTATTGTTCAAGGGAAGATAGAGGGTAGACGTGGCCCAGGACGCCGCAGAACATCTTGGCTTGAAGGTTGAAGTGGACAGATCTGAAAATCAACATTTTCAAAAAAAAATATATATATATTTTATGAGCCTATTTCCTACCTTTGCCCAGTTTCAGTCTGCCATAGCTCTCAGTAAATAAATTACTATCGTTGCTTTGTAGCGATGTGAATTTGAGAGGATGCTGTTTATTTCAAATTTTTTGTAATTTCTACGAAACTCTGGCAACGTTGGATTTATTTCCTATAATCCAATATTTACTGAACATTTTATTTTTAACTTAAATCTCTGACCCAGGCTTTCGCGATTTCTGTAAATTATGACATTTAAGTAGGGTATTTTGTTTTTTTATAAAGTGTATATAAATTGAAATGGACACTCTACTTTTTCATATTCACCATCAGCATCTTGATAGATCACAAATCAAATTATCGAAACAGATTGCAAAACTTATACAATATTATTATTACATACATGGCAAAAATGTAGACCTGTGAAAACTAAAAGATTCAGTGGAAAAACACTAGTTTTAAAAAATATTTTATTCAGAACTTTTGTAATCTCCGCGAAAAGCTGGCAACGTTGGAATAATTTGCTTTGATCACGGGGATCGTGCAATCCTTGCTGTGATTTTTGTAAAATATGTCATGTCATTAAATAGAATACATATTTTGTTTATTTATAAAGTGATTAAAAATTGAAGTAATTACTACCTCTTTCATGTTCTACTAATTATCTTTACAGCTCTTTAAAACTTAAATACATTGCTTTAGATTGAGCATTGTGAAGTAGTGATAAGGTAATAAAACATCTTGTTAAGTAGCAAAAGAAAAGAAATTTAATTAGTAATTACAATAGAATTTAGAACAGTATGAAAATTTTAAAACGCAGATTAACCAAAAAGACACATGAAGATATAGACATATTTATTGACAGAAAATCACAATCGAAAAAAAGACGTGAAAAATCTGAAGCAGCGACATAATCCAGATAGTTCTACTAATAAAAAACTAAATCAAACCCTAAAAATAAGACAATAAGAATATTGCGAAGCAAACAAACTACGTTCAAAAGCTCGGTGGCGCATCCAGTAGACAAGTTTTAATTTCCCCTCTAATTTTGAGCATAATATGTCACTGTGTTGCCAAGCCTATTTTAAAGTCTCAAGTTTAACGAATTACGCGAAGAGTAACTTTCATTCTGCCGGACGTGCGATTAATTCCGAGTAAATTTTCACAATGGCCATGGCGTGATAATAATAGTAATAATAACAGAAACAGGAGCATGCACGATACATTACGTCATATCACCTTTACGTTAACGTTAAAGGCATCGCAATTGGCGATTCGCCCCTGACCTAACCGCTATTATGGTTTAATTGTTCTTTTCACAACAATTAAGCAGCAATAGCGTTTCGTTTAGTAATTATCATTTGAAATTAATTTTCATTGAGCGCGATGAGTCATCCAACTGTTGGTTGCGTAACACGCGTTGCACTTGTCGGAGGCGTTAGAAAAAACGTGAGTGCCACGCTACCGCCGACTATATCTGATTTGTAGTATTAAATTTGTTGATTTTGATGATAATTATTCGCTAGAATAGCGGTCGGGGCTGGGGTATGGACCGCAATGTCTTCCTATGCTACGACAACACGATGAATTGGTCTGAATAAGAAATTGAACACCTTACAACTCGCAGCTTTTTTTCTTTCTTTCTATATCTTAAGGACAAAAGGCAATGGCTTCTGCTGCACATGCGCAATTTGCCAGCGCATTCAGGGGTCGACCGCGACCTTGTTTGGTTTTAAACCATGTCAGGACCACCGATTTTTAACAACAAAAACTTTGAATTTGTACAGGACAAAAATGATCCCACGGGAACATCCGGTTCCTCCCGGCCTGGGTACTGGCGTGAATGCCTGCGTGAACGAAGTGCCACGATCTCTTGTATGCCGTTTTAGTCAAGTTGCGGCATTGTCAATACTCTCTAAAATATCAAATGGTTTGAGCAAATGTTAATTTCTACTCACATGAAGGAGTTTTTTTATATCCATTTTCGAAGCAGCACGTTCTGAAAAATACTATTGATGCTGATATGGATTTTGAGTGACAATTATGATTTATATTATTGATATTTTTAGATCAGCATCAGTTAGTCTCTATTTTCTTTTTATTGCTTTATAATTTTTGCCAGTTTCTTGGATATTTTAGCAACTGATTGTTTGGTGCCTCTGACCTCAGGCGATTTTTTGTTGTCCTAAGGTGGTTAGCTCTTGTTTGCTGCTACTCTATAGGGTTAGAACCTGAATTTAATTCGACTAGTTTCCTCAGGCTGGCGCCATTGATTATCAATGTTGGCAATGTTGCCAAATATTATATTTCCCTGAGCTTCATTGTATGAGGTGTCTGTATTGGCTATTTGGTCTATAAAAATATTATGATTTAAATTAAATTAATTTTGGTTAGCTTTGGCTATTACTTTCTTAGTGTGATGTGATAATCAGTGATAATGCGTCGTTATTTTTTCAAATTAATAACTGACCAAATAGAAAATTTGGAAATTTCATTTAAATCAATATTTCTTCAAAAGTTAAAATGACTGGACATTTTTGATAATTAGTACAGCTGATTGATTTTAAAAATTGTTCGTTTCAAAATTAGGCAACGTCATAAAACATCCGAGAAGCCGAGAACATTGTTTCGGCTATTACATAGGCATAATACCTGTTTATCATTTAGTACAAACATTATTGCTCACACACTTGCCTAAAATATCCTTTATATTAGAGGATAAATGACTTACGGAAAACATACCAATGTTTAGTTATCTTCTGGTAGAGAGTGAAACAGTTTGTTCGAGAAAATGGCTAATTTATCTGAATTTGTTACTGTCAAAAGAGTCAGGAAAGGTGATTTGCCTTTTAATGGCGAAGCAGTAAGAAAATATCAAGCAGATAATGGAAATGTCTATTATTTAGACCAAACTTGAGTAAACGAAGGATGCAAAAATATAACAACTTCGTGCTAAGCTTTCATAGAAAAATGATCCATTGGAAGTAAAGCGTCTTTTGGCAATGGAAGGCACATATTGGTAGTAAAAGTTGCTTTGTGGCAGGCAGTTTATTAGCATTTGGTTCAAGAAAAAACTGGTGAATAATACTAGGACAAGAACGCAGATATTTTCAAGGAATATTTTGAGCAGGTGCTGGATCTTATTCCTCCTCAGTCAGTTATTGTTATGGACAAAGCTAGTTACTACTTCAAGGAACTTGAAAAACGACCAACTCAACTCCTTCTTGGAGGAATAACTATATTGTCCGATAACTTTCTTTAAAAGGGCTACCATATGAAGGAGATTGACGAGGCATTATCAATTTTCATCCCCAATTCTTATTTTATTTCACAATAACACCCTCTGCCCAACTCACGCATTGTACTCTTACAGGGAAGACCGCTCTGCTGTGATTACGATGGGAATCCATATACCTATCCCAGTCCACGATGGAACATCATCATGAATGAATGAATGCATTATTGATCTAGGGGGATGTTAATACACTATTATGTCCCCCTTCCATGGTGCTTCCGTTGATATGATTCTCAATCAGAGTACCTCATTCAGCTTCAGTGCTTTGATAAAAGCAAGTAGTCTAGATGGTGCTATGGATGGAAACTCCTCCTGTTCAACGATGCAGCACCCGAAGCAGGCCATTCTCCTGTTCGCGACCACCACGCACAGAAGGTGTTCCGGAGTTTCCTCACCCTCTTTACAGAACCGGTAACTTCCCTCGTTTCTAATTTGTTTTCTCTCCAACTGCCTTTTCAACCGGCAGTGGTCTGCTTTTTCGTTGCCTTCAATCCCAGCGTGTCCTAGTATCCATTGAAGGGATAATTTATGAATTGGACTACCTGTGAAGAGTTGAAAATTACCACAAATTCATAGACCTGATGATAGCTGTACATAAATCCCTCGAGGCTACCACAGGGAGTCCATCCCTGGATAGAACGAGAAAAGCCAACGTTTAACAACCACGTGCTTAGATCTCTTATGTCAATAGAATACACAAATGGACTTCTGCTGTGGAAAGTATGATCTTCTCACGTTCGAGTGAACAATGCAACCAAGGCTTTATCGGGGATATATCAATTATTAATCCAAACGCATAGTTGACGTTTGCCGTGTATCCTCCGATAAAAATCTCATTCAGAATCCATTGACGGAATTATTTCCGACACAAATACCAATTGAGACGTTAAATAAATAATTAAAAAAATATTAATAAACGAATCTCATCGCTAATCATAAAATCAAACATCATTCGGCGATTCAAAAGTGTTTTAAGGTTTTGGCAATTTGCCAAATCGGTGGTAAAATATTAAACGTTTTTATTAGTCCCGTCAACTGATGCGGTTTAGGTACGCCATAAAAAGTTATGAAAATATGGGTCGTTATGGTTATTGGTGACTTTATGGGGCTTAAGTTTCCGAAATGATTTCATCGCGGGACGTTTATGGTACTTTATAAATAATTTGTTAGTTTTAGGCATAAAGGGGGACATTAATGTCGCTGTGACAAGGTTTAAATTTTGTTCTTTAGATGCAGGTAAGTGATATTGCAAGCAAATTTGTAATTATTTGATATAATAAAAGAAATAACTTGCTGTAACAGGTGTTCAAGAAGAATTTAACCACAAGCTAGCCAACTTAACTGAGCATAGATACACCCAGCCTGAGACGGATTACTATAGTTACGCAAACAGGATCCATTATGTCCATCGGTACTGTCGAGACCGCCATGAGCCTCTTGCATTAATGAGATTGTTTTTCCCAGAGCTTCCTCTTATCGCGCTTCGATCTGGATCTCATCAGCTGTCTCGTTGCGGCTCGCGAGTGAATTAATCTTTGAGATTCACGTATACAAGCCTAAGAAGACGAAGGAGTCACCTTATCTTTATACAGAGAAATCATTAAATTTTTCGGCCGAAAGCTATATAGTATTTAAAATGGAAAATTGGCAAGCGGAGCATCGAGTAAAATAAAATAACTAAAAACGAATTAGAATATTATCAATATTAATAAATATTAAAACTTGCCTAGATATCCCGTCCACATAACTCCTTCATAAATGAACCTTTCAGGCCGTAATGATATATCGCAGAGCCGAGAGAGCGCTACTAGTATGTAAAATAGCCATCTATATGAAGCCAAGGGTATGTTATTAGCCCGGAGGCTATAAAGAAGCTTTATATGTATACAGGAGGACGATTGGTATGTTGGCGACACGCTCCACTAACTAACTCACAGAAGCCGGTCGGCTTGCTGGTCGATGTGAGCTTCGTGTAAAAACTAAGTTATTTAGAGTTACGTTTTGGTTATCTATATTTGTATCACTAGATGCTAAACGAAATGCAAACTGGAGCTAACCAGAACTGACCCAGTCAAAAACTCGGTATTCAGAACGATATTATTGGAGCATTTAGCCGTTAAGTTTATTATACCCGTATAATGAAATAATATCGCCGCGAGTAGAGACATAGATCGCATATAATAAAACACGCAGATCATACCAAACGGGGACGTGCATATTCACAAATTATCAGCAATTTGGCGTCCGGGCGAAATACGGACGGAGGTTTGCGCGGCCGTACCCGTAATTCGCGGCCTTCCAGCTACCATTTAATTAGAACTTGGTTGCGTGCGATATACCCACCATCTATGTTTACCAACGGCCAGA
>MU194556.1:2947-18689 GCA_016904865.1 Pissodes strobi | reverse complement strand
TATAATAAAATTGGTTGGAGATTTTAAATTACCTACTCTCTAAGATCGCAGACTTTTGTATGTTAAAAAAGAGATAATATTTGGCAATTTGCCGGCAAAAATTAACTGACATCATAAAATGCCGTATCACACAACCATTTCTTCACTGTGGATGCAAAACGTTTTGCTGACAGGGCTTTTACTGCATTTGGCAATTTATTGAAGAATAAAGGAGCATAGTAGAGAGTTGATATTTGGGATTTTTTGAGCCTAAAGAAGGGTATATGCACATTGAGAGCCTGTCTGGTGTTGTGATTGTGCATGTCTGCTACTTGATTATATTGGTGCAGAATTTTTTTGCATAGAGGAGGCATTCAAAAATGTAACGTGATGGCAAGGTAAGCACTTGCAAGTGCCTAAAAGACTCCTTAACATCTTCCCTATACCCGAGACCCTCTACAACCCTTAAAGCTCGTCTCTGCAATTTAAAAATTCTTATAGCCTGAGGAGCATGACCCTATGTCAGAAGACTTTAGTTACAGCTAGACTGTATTAGAGAATGGAAAACCATCAGCAAAACCCCTTTATCAACGACCTTCGTGAGGCTTTTAACAAGATAAATTGATTTAGCTACCTTACTTGCCACGGCATCAAAGTATTTTTCAAAGGTTAAAGCATGATCCAGATGATTCCCTAGGAATTTAAGACACCAGCCCCTTCAGTGTTCCTTAAAGAGAAAAACATTTCTTCGGTCTTGTCCACATTATGTTTACGGCAAACCAGTGTTCCAAGCCCAAAACCGCCCCAGCATCATTCATTCCAAATCGAGTAAGCTACTAGTTCTGCAGAGAGCAGTAGTGTCATCAGCAAATAAGACAACTTTGCAGTTCACTAACTGCGAAATATCATTGGCATAAATGATGAAAAGAAGCGGCCCCAGGAAAGACCCCTGTGATACTCCGTGATTGATTTGACCCTCCTCAGACCAGACTCCATCCGCATAAGTCTTTTGAGTACGTCCCATCAGATATGTACGGAGCAGTGAAAGGCTTTTGTGATCCAACCCATAAAATTGGAATTTTTAAAAGAGAAACTCATGGGATATGCAGTCGAAGGCCTTTGAGAGGTTACAGAAACTTGCCCCCACATGGGCCGCCATCTCAAAGCCCTCGACTACATGCTCCAGTAGTTCCAATATTGCGCCTGTGGTGGATTTGTTCTTTCTAAAACCAAACTGAAAGTTTTTTAGAATATTGTTCTCTTCAAAATAATTATAGAGTTGTTCCTTTAGCAATTTTTTGAAAATTTTTGAGATAATTGGAATAAGAGAAATTGGCCTATAGTTATTTACATAATTTTCATCACCTTTTTTCCAGATGGGTATAACCTTTTTAATTTTGAAACAGGTTGGGTATGTTTTTTCCTTTATGTACAAGTTAACAAGTTATGTCAATGGATAGATGAGATACTCTACAATTTGTTTTAGGAGTGGTACATTTATTCCATAGATGTCCAGGGAATGCTTACCTTTTAGGGACTTCACAGTGTCACGGACTTGGAAAAGCAACCCCCAGGCCTATTAGATTGCAATAGAAACACCTCTGGGCCCTCTCTGTTGACTGGGATTCCCCTGATTGTCTTTTCAGCAATACTCAAGAAAAAGTCATTGAAATCTGAAGCAGTAATGCCTGGCGGGGTAGCACTTTTTGTACCTGACTTTCGTGTTGATTTACCACCTGCCAAGCTGCTCTTGCCTGATTATCAGCCTGTAAAATAAAGTTTGAGGTTGCCTGCCTTTTGGTGTCTCTGATTTGCTCTCTATACCTACATCTGAAAATTTTAAATTGTTCTACAAGTTCCGTAGATCTAGTCTGTAAATACAATGAATGGAGAAAATTTAAGGTTTCACGCATTTGTCTTAGGTCATTATTAAACCATGAAACACTCTTATTCTCGGTTATAGTTCTTTTTTTTTGAAAGGGAATGATGTTTCCATGGCTTTAGTTATTAAATTCATAAAATCTGTAGCTTTACTGTCAACGGCAATCTGTGACCCTGAAAAGGACCAGTCCAAGGACTCTAGAGTCAAAATCAGATGTTGAATACCTCTTTGTGTGATGGGTCTGTGCAACAGGACCGTATTTCTATCAACAAGTGGTAATTTTTGGCACTCTAGATCAATATGGACTGCTTTATGGTCCGACAACAACCCTCCAGAAACACCAGTTTGAAAATTTAAAATTCCCCTAAAATTTATGAAAATATTGTCAATGCAGTTTGTTTGCCTTGTGCTTAGAAAAATCTCCTGTGAAAACCCATATGACCGCACAATGTCAGTGAAATCCGCAGTGCGACTTGTTTGTTCATTAAAATTAATATTAAAATCTCCAACAATACACACATATTTAAAATTGATTGATAAAATTTCTAAAAGACTAGTTAAAACATGTAAAAAAATCTGAAAATCTCCGCCCGGTGGGCGATACATAACAATAAAATTTAGTTCTTTTACCTCAACCGCAGCCACCTCACAGTTCATCTCAACAGACAGGCGCACCAGGTCCGTCCTTTCATAACCATTAATGTCTGACCTCATTAGGATTAATGCTCCTCCATGTTGCCGGGTTGTCCTCGCATAGCTAGATACACAAGTGTATCCTGGGAAGCAAAATTAATCTAATTCATCCTCATGCAAAAAGTGCTCTGTGAGGCAAATAAAGTCTCTCCCTTCTTCACCCGCCAGGAACACCTCCAGTTCTTCAACCTTGTTCCGGATTGAGCATACATTTTGATGGAAAACTGTCAGCTTTTTGATCAATGTTTCTGGATAACTTTCTGTTGCCCCTGACAGTTCTGAAGATTGAGAAAATGGTTTACGGAAATCCCAACATGCCACACTCCTGCATCAGATACCATCTCTGCCTGATTCGATGGAACACCAAGCCTAAAACAGCTTCTCTGTTCATCCCTTCTAGTTCTCATTTTTTCGCCTATACAATTTAATTTGCTTACTCCATGATCCTCTAAGAATCCCTTTATGGCTGCAGCCTCTACTGAAGGATGGAAACCGGTCACCAAAAACCATGTTTTCAAAGTAGGTGCCTCAGCCACCCTGAGCCTGGCATCAGTTGCTGTGCCTCTGATTGGAGGTGGTCGGCCGTTTGCGGTTGAACGCTTTTTCCTCACGACGGTAGTCCATTCTGTATTTGGATTGTTAGCATCAGTCAGAGATGCTTGGAGCTTCAATATTTTAATTTTTTTCTTGATTTTTGGTGACTTCATTTGCTTTCGTTTTTTTTTGTTGTTGTTGTTGTGGACGCCAACACTGTCAGCGTCAACTTTGAAAGATCACTCTCTCTCTCTCTTCTTCTTTTTGGCCAGAAAGACCACTGTCATCTTCTTCTGTCAATGTCAGTTTTCTTACGACATTGACATGCCTTGGCAGTGCTACCAACTCCTGATTTTTTTCACGACCGTTTTTGATTTCGGAGTGATCCGATTGGGAGGGTTTTGGGTCGACAATGATGACGTCATTGTTACTGGGCTGATATTGACCGGTTTTAGGAGTGTCGGTACTGTCGGTTAGTAGCAAAGGCGGGAAAGGGGAGGCAGATTTACCTCTGTTTTGGCGGGAAAATTCGCGTTTTTCCTTTGCAATATTTTCATATTTTTCCTTCCACATAGTGGCATTCTCTTGCAGAATCCGATTCGTATGCTTCAGTTCTTCCACTAATTGTTTAAGTATATAAATACCTCTGCTGATAGTTTATTGTTGTTCATTAACCTCAAAATTCTGAGTATCCATGTCACAGCAAGAAAAACTACCTTTCCGTCTCAATCTCGAATTGCACATGGATTGTGGAACAAACTACCACACTTTACACACGCCACCACACTAGTGGTTCCGTTTTTGCAGCATTTAAATGCCGTTTTATTACGAATGTCGCTTTTCGCGTTTAACTCAGTCGGCGCCATCTTGTATTAACAAAATGAATTGTCTATTCGAGATAATATCAAATATAATAATAAAGAAATTAAGTATCTCCACAGCAATTATGAAAAGAAACAGTAACAGGAATGATACACGATATCAGATAACCTACAGCTATTTGTCGGTAATTTCGATAAGCAAAAACGGTAAGATTAATAAACGAATAAAAGAAATAACGGTAATATATATAATATGGAAAGCAAACGATCTACAGTCGTTTAACAGCAAATTCGTTAATCAGAAAGACACATAACGGTAATGGCGATAATAAGATGTCATTAATAAAAAAGAGTAGATCCTACTTGTATCTAGTAGATTTACAGACACTGGCGTCTCATGCGAAGCTACATCTCCACAATGACACCTTGACAAAAGGCCTCTGTACGGCTAAATGGAACCATAAACTCGCTAGGTCGGCATAAAAAGAGCGATGACGGACGTTCAGCCCCAAAGGGAGGGAATTCTATCCCACGTAAGTCCACGGCAAGTCATGGAAGGTCCCTAATTAAATTATAAACAATTTTCTCTATAATATAGACACACTAACATGTTACAAACCTTTTTTTAGGAAGGGTAACCACACTAGTCGTTAAACATCTTTATCAGTATTAGACAATACGCCCGATAATTTCAGAAACTATACTTGACAGTATGTTTGCTCTTACTTTCACTACAAAATCAGACGGTCATTTGACCTGATCGTCAAAAATAACAACGAAAATTTCAGATATTGAAAGCCGATGGTCTTTTACCTCCTATACATTTGAGCGTGTATTCACCCAAAAAAAGAATATATACCAATCTGTCAGGAGGACGCTTCAAACTAACCCAAGTAACAAAAGAAGCTTTAATATGGTTTTCAAGACGTTGTTGCAGCCAAATGAATAAGGCTCACCTAAAACCTTCTGCTCTAGACAATCTCTTGAAGGCAAAATAAAGGCTCTCTTACAGCCAAAGGGCCCACTCCTATGAGGGTCTCAAGACCAAATCTTAAAGCTTGTTTAAAACCAACTTGCATTGAAATCGATTCTCTTATCATTAACTTCAAGGCAATCATAAAACCTTTAGCAAGCGTCCTTTAAAACCATTGGATTTATAGTGATCTAAGATTAGGATGAGTTTAAGAACTCTGAAATTTATAACGTCTTTAGATAAAATTGTCATAACCTGTAAACCAGTTACATCAAACAAATGTCCGTCATGTGATGTCGTAAAGTTGGTGATGTATTCCAACTCCTAAGAATAAACATGGAGGAAATGCAATACCAAAATCTGGTAAATTCGCCGAAATGGGAGACAAAAATTATAACGCAGTCGACTTTTTCGATGAAATATGGAAAGATACCTTTTAAAAATTAATGCGCCTTAAATTTGTTACTTTTTTAAATAATTAAATTATTATTGACTAATTCTAAACAAGGTTTAATTATTATAAACAAACTTAGAAATGTTTGCTTGTAATCTTATATTGTATTACTGTTAAAATCCGCGTATTTTTTAAGGTAGGAACTGCGAAATTTTTTTAAAATTATTAAAATATTTCCAATATGGAGGCTTGTGCTGTTTGTAAAAATATGGCTTCATATCATTTAAAACCTCAAGGTTCCTTAGAAAAAAGGCATAAGTCCTATTAGTTGTGTCATAACCTTTTATTTACTGTAATTAATCTGTTTACTCCTAACTGTTCCTTAGAGTAAAGCTTCTTAGTCCTGACCAATGTTGCTCGGCCTGCTCATAAAACTACTTGGCCTTATCACGGTATCGCATAAGTCTTCTAGCGCTGCTATCAAGTTTTCCGCACCCAATTAGATCACCATAACCTCAAATTTTGTCCAGTTTTATGTTGATCTACATTTTTATTTATTATCTTTAAAGATTGCAACTTTACTTTTTTTTTAAATTACCATTTCTTGTAACTTGTACGTATTTATGTGAAATATTTTCCATTTTTAAGGAAATTATATTGAACACCCCTACTGAATCACGACAGATAGTCAGAATCACAAGATGGCCGCTTTAAAATAACTCTAGGCGGTAGGAGTTAAAGTAATGGTTTAAGAAAGCAATAGAAAAGTCCAATAGGATTTTGTAAAGATTATATGGCCTTAATGAAGCAATATATTTTCCCAGTAATCCTAATACAGTTTTATACGTAGCCAATCTAAGACTTGAGCTTATATAAAACTGCAAGTTTTATGAAGTGCTTAAAGAATATGTTTTAAATCCAACTTAAAGCTATAGTCTTAAGACAGATTATTTTAAAACAAAACATACTTTAAACCTTCCAGAAGATCAACAAGGTTTAGGATTGATAACACAAAAGCCTTGTTAAAGCTAACACAAGAGTAACCGGTCTCAAGTCCATGGACACTTAATATTACTGCTGCTGCCAAGGCTGCTTTAAAACTTATTTTTAAGAATAAATGGACTGTTTTAAGGTGTTCATAAAACGCCAGTACTTCTACCGACCATTTTAAAACCATTTTAAAGCTAATATAAATCTAACTAGCATTTAAATTGTTACTTGCGGAGACTATCGACAACACAAATCGACCAGTAAAAGGGCAAAATACCACTACCGGATTTTGTAACATTTGAAACGTTACAAAATCGAATACTAATATAATTTCTATCAAGATGAAATTTCACAATATATGATGCACAAGAACAAATACCTAACATTGAATACACAGTGTCCGTTCAGTGTGATTGTAAAAAATGTTTCAAAATTAACTAAAAAGGTTTTAAAAGCGTAGTTTTGAGATTAAAATGAGACTTTTTCCCTATAAACATATGTGCTAACATGAACCACCTCCGAGATACATCCATCGAAAGTTGCTCGAAAAAAATCGAACATCTAAACTGTGACTACAGCATAAAGTCTTCTAAAAATGGGCAAGTTCCTGTTCTTTCAGCGCTCTATTTATTCTTTGCCTTAATTTTATTATTCGATAATTATGAACTTATAACTTCGTAGCTTTACAATTTTAGGTATGTAGAACGTCGAATGAATATGCAAATCAAACTTAACCCAAAAAGTGTATCTTCTTTGCAAAAACATATAATTTTCCGTAAGGAGGACTTCATGGAACAGATATATCCTTCCCTAATTGACATGTAATTTAATAACTTTATTATATACGATGCTTAACAGTTTTCACCAAGCATAACTTCGAATATACACTGTTCGTTCATTATGAATTTCATAACCTTGCAATATATGATGCTCAGTAGTTTTTATTACGTATAATATTGAATAAATATGTAAGACTGACTCAATGCGAAAATTGTATCTATATTTCATTTAAGAACGTGCAATGTTCATGCTATACTGATATTCTTCCTTAATGAACATGTAATTTACTAAGTTTATAATATATTGTACTCAACGATTTTCAGTATACCTAACTTACAATAAACACTGTTCGCTCATTATCAACATAGAATTTCATTACTTTACAATATTTGGTGCTCAATAATTTTAATTATGTAGACCGCTGAATGAATATGCAAGACTAAATTAACGCAAAAAGTGTATCTTCTTTTTAAGAATATATAGTTGTCCATAAATATGACTCAATGCAAAAGTTATATCCTTAATGAACATTCGTTGAATAAATATACGAAACTGACTTAACGTAAAAATGTATCTTCTTTTTTAAGAACATATAATCTTCCATAAGGAATTCAACCGTTTATCGTTCCTTAATGAACATGTAATTTAATAACTTTACAATATAGGATGCTCAACAGTTTTCATAACTTGGCGTTATATGATGCTCAGTAGTTTTTATCACGTATAACATTGCATTTAAATGCAAGTTTATATTTCATTTAAGAACATGCAATTTTCTATAAGGATAAATCAATGCATTAGTTATATATTTCCTTTATGAGCATGTGATTTAATAACTTTACAATAATACTATACTCATAAAATTTCGGTATGCCTAATTTACAATAAATACTGTTAGTTCATTATAAATATATATTATTATTATAATATATAATATATTTGATAATCATTAATTTTAATTTTGCATAACGTTGAATAAATTGGCTCAATGCTAGAAATATACCTATCCTTCTTTTATGAACATGTAATTTGATAATTATGCAGTATGCTTAGCAGTTTTCAATATTCCTAACTTTGAATACATACTTTCGTACATTATAAACATTATTATTTTCAAAACTTTTTTAATATGAGATGCTCAATAATTTTAATTATATATAATGAATATATTTGCAGGAGTGACTCAAAACAAGAAATATATCCATATATACCATACAATTTTCCACTAGGATGATTTAATGCAACAGTTATATCCTCCCTTTATAAACGTGGAATTTATTAACTTTATAATATACGATGGTCAGCAATTTTTACTATGCCTAACTTGAGATACACACTGGCCATTCATTATGACTATAAATCACAACTTTATAACTTTAATTATATGTAAAGATTGATTTAGTGCCAAAATTATATTCTTCCTTCAAGAACATGTAATTTCCCTTAGGAATGACTTAATGCGACATATATAGCTTTCCTTTGTGAATGTGTAATTTAATAACTTTACAACATACGGCACTCACTAATGTTCACTATGCCTAACTTTGAATACACACTATTCGTTTATTATGAACATATAATTCCATAAATTTACATTATATAGGGCTCAATAATTTTAGTTATGTATAACGTTAAGTAAATATGCACGAACATTTATGATATTATTTTACATAGAAAACATCCGGATTTAAAAGAAAAATATGTATTGTATATCAAATTTGCCACCGCTCTCCCAAAAGTAAATTTGTACACTTCCGGACGTTGATTAGCTCAAGAGTATTATGTAGAACAGACTTCACCTAAATATTATTTTATTTCTCGCTTTTTTAGAAAATGTAAATTTAAGTTCGGAGATAAATCTTATATAATCTGTATTCGCCTTAAATGTATTAAACAGAATATGCTCTAGCAGTTTTTGTCTTAGCATAAACTATTCATGTATGGGGTATTTTCAAAATATTTAATGACTACACAAGGTCAGTGTTTCAATGAATAGTAATAACTTTTATCTCAGATATCAAAGAATATTTATTTCCCAGGTCAGCAGGTTCTGTTAATACTTAATTGTTAGATAAGAGCTGATTTTTGTACCGCCGCGCCCCCTCCTTCTCCAATACGAGTTTCAAATATTTTATATCTACCTCCTTACATCTATATCCCCATCTTTTGTGCAAATCATGGCTTCACTTCACTCTACATTGCCTAAAGTATGCGATTCATCTTTAGAATTTATGGAACGCATATATGAGCTTAAGTGACATTTATTGTATACCTGAGAAATGCATTCTTCAATTTCTTTCAAGACGAGACCGAAAAGATTAATTTATTACCTCACTTTTATTTTAACGACAGGAACTGCACTTTATTGGAGAGCAGATCCACTTTAAAAGATATATGCCTCAATTTTGTATCGGTGACGCATATTGTGTCATTTATATCTATATTCTAGAATAATGGCATACACTCAATTTAAACTGATCGGGAATCACTTCAATATTGGATATTACTATACGAGAGCAATAAGACTTGTGTAATAACTTTACATGCCCCAGATATTTTCAACTGATCACAGATAATACATTAATTCAGTAGTTAATAGGCCCGATTTATATTATTCCATTACAAATTTGGACATAATTTCGTAAGTTAACGATATACGATTATTTTACAACTTTACAAGATACCATGCATACTAATGTAGGGTGTTTCCGCCGGCGGAGGTAAAAGTGTTGTCATATCAATATAGATACTGTCACGAGTATCTTTAGGGGTAGCTCGTTTATTTAAAGAATAACTTCTCAGAGAAGAGCCTCGTCGCGATTAGTACAATGACGGGGTCTCAATGCTTCCTTTAATCTACCACTGAATGTTCTACTCGTGAGGACACGCCTTGTTTAGCGTGCCGGGGGGTAACTGAGGTAGACCGGGATCGCGTGACGTGGGGTAAGAAGAGATGATAAAGTAAGCACGTTTAGTTTATAACAATAACAATGTATTAACGATAAAACTTTAACAACAATTATTGGTCAGAAAAATGAGATTCTATTATACCCGATTACTACGGTGCGCATGTTTTCTCGATTTGAGGTACTGTTCATAGGTCTTTGTTTACTGTCTTATAATTTATAGTTTTTCTTAAGAGCTGGGTTTTATTAAAGAGCACTAAGAGCTTTCACTAAACTTTTTAACTGACTATTTTGACACTTGTCTTTCTCAACACTCTGACAAACTTCTTGTCAAGACTTTACTATGGAGGTTGTGCAACCCCTGGTCCTAGCAGTCGTCAAATGGCTAACCGGTACCAGGTTGGGTAGGAAAGGAATGGAACCTAAAGCAGTCGTATGACTAACTTTAGGAGCGGATAGAACCCAGAAGGCAGTCGTCAAGTGGCTAACCTTGGGAGCTGGAGGTGAGACCAAAGTCTGCCGAACTGAGGATTCGGTAGCGTATTTATATAAAACAAAGTGATGATCATTGCATGCATAAGGTTCAAAGTCGCTCCCGTTGATTGCTCGCGTTGTTTATAGTTTGCCTTTAATGTTTATATAACAATCTCCAAGTTCAAGTTCAAACTTTCGACAGGGTGATATTTGTTTAGTAGCTTATGCATTTTAGTAGATTACAATACAATACAAACAAACATCAAAATAAGCGTCAACAACTCAAGAGTTATTACACTAAAATTTGTATTTATCACTCAATTTGTGACTGCATTTCTAAAAATCACTAATTTAGGAACAAATTGGTTATTATTTAATCGAACTTACTCAATAACTGCTTATCAATACGGATGTAAAACGCAATCGAAGACGCAATTCAAAAAAAAAAAATAATTATTGTTGACAGTGTTCACTGACAGCTTTATGTGACATTACTATAGCATCAAACTGAGCCTATTCACCGACACCGCACCGGTCTGAGCCGCCTTTCGAACCCACTTATCTTTAATAATAATTATTATTACTATTAAAAAGACACGTTTTTGCATTAATTTGTCGACATTCGAAGAAAAAACAGCATATTTTATTTGGAGGGAAAGTTACTTTTCCTCCATATAAAATAATATTGTTACGTTTTTTCCGTGGGTTCTTAACAGAATTACAACTTTGCAATTTTCAACTAATACTCTCTTTATTCACTACCACTGTATACAATTTAACTCACTAAACTAGTCTTGTAACTTTACCACTAATATCTATTCAACACTCAATGATTAACTGAACTGAACTAACTAACCGACTGACTAACATTAGCCTTAGGTCTGCTTATATATAATCTTAAATCTATCACGAATATTCGGGAAGTATTCCGACGCCACTCTATATGATCTCGACGAGGCCATCGAGACAATTCCAGCGATCCTGAAACTTAGCGACCGGCCGGGCGATGAGTCATACAGACAGGGAAGCGAGCGGCACGGCGGCGGCTAGTTTTATAGGGTAGCACAAAAACGTTCGGATGGTTATATAGGCTAGCCGTAACATTGCCTCCCTCTTAATTCTGATCGTCCCGATCAGCTACTTCATGTCCGTGATATACTTTCAACCTGTCGAGGTGGACAACTTTCAGTTTGCTTCTGGAGCTACGCTGAATTCTATACACAACGTCATTAACTCTTTTCATGACCGTATAGGGTCCTTCCCATACTGGTGTTAGCTTAGGAGATCTTCCTGTCTTCCTTTGCGGGTTATATAACCAGACTTTATCGTTTATCCGAAATCCCCTAGAGTTAGCTTGGAGATCATATCAAGCCTTCATTCGGTCACTGGCGAGACGTTCAAACGGTAGTCCCACATCTTTCTGTTTCATCTTCCCATTGGATCTTGTCTGGGATCCTTGACTTGAGGCACAGGTTGAACACTGCTGGCACCATGATTTCACATCCTGGCAGTAGTTGACCCAGTAAAATCTGTCGCGGATCTTATCAATCATTCCGTTAACTCCGAGATGAGCACCAAACTTTCTATTATGTACTTCGTCCAGAACTTCCGATACCCTCTTCCTTGGTACCACTAACTGCGTCTTCACTACTTTGCCATCGGCGCTTTCCCAGGCTCGTCTAAGGAGTCCATTTTCAACTACCAGGGAGTCCCACTGAGCCCACAGAGATTTAAAAGTAGATCCCTTAGTTGAAATGTCTCTCCAGCTTGGTCTTGGTTGACGTTCTTCCTTAGCTTTTAGTAGTAGTGCTATTTCATGATCCTCAAGCCGATCTTTCTTTAATTGCCCTGTGGTCCACTGCTGATCAACCTTAAACCTGATTCGTCTAATGGGAGTGATTCCTTCTTGTTGGTCAATTCTTTGGCGATGTTTATAATTATCCTCACATGACCTTCTGGATAAAGCATCTGTATTACTATGCCATCTTCCTTCCCTGTGCTTAGCCTTGAAGTTATATTGTTTCAACTCTTCCTGACTTGGCTTTGAACTGCTGTTGTCTCTGGATGGAGCTGTAGGTCGTATTTGTACTCGGCAGTCTCTCTTAAAATGCCCAATGTTGCCACATATATAGCACTGATTTGAAACATTTCGGTTACGTGGCCTATCTTCTAGTGGATCCCGGAATCTTTGTACTTGACAGTCTCTTTTCAAATGTCCAGTCCTGCCGCATCTATAGCACTGATTTATAGCCTTGCGATTACATTGTCTAACTTCTGTTGGCTCCCGGAATATCCGTACTCGACAGTCTGTAGCATTTAATTTTTCATGAAAGTATTATAAGTAAATGCTACCTGTTTTTTTTAGAATTCAAGCAATATAGAATTACGATTGTTTTCATATATTATGCTTTGAATGTATTTAAGTACCTCTCTGGAAAATAACACTTAACCCTTATTTGTTACATGCCTACTTTTGTATTTGTATTTATTTAGAACATAAGTTATTTCATAACTTAAGCAAACATTAAGTTGTTAAGCCACGAAGTATCAGACAGTCTTTAACTTTCTTTTTACAAGATGTTGATAAGAAGTATTAACCTTTCTTCATGGTTGGATTTCTCACAGTAATAAAACATACATGCTATCTTATTAATTTAATATTACCTTAATTTCTCAATAAGATTGTTTTCTTTTAAATTAATTCTCATCTTTAGTCATTATGTTTCATGCAAGTTAATATTTAAATATGACGTCATTCCTTATTGTGGTTACGATGCTGACTCGAGCAATCGAACCCGAGTGACACTAATGTTCATTCTGTATTGCACTGTGCATGAGAAAGCAGCTCTTGCCGCTCGGTGTCAATCAGCTGACAATTGTCATCGGAAACGAGGTCAAGCGGTCAAGTTCAAGTAGCTTTTGTCTTCATGATGTAGCCGAAGTGTCTAGACCGATTTTATAGTTTTGTATTGAAGATACATCATGGGTCCATTAGACCAAAAGATTTTCAAAATCTTGTGCCATTAGGCCTGAGAAGGGCTTGGCTTATTATAGTTTTGTCTAATCCTTGAAGATGCCTTTTGATTTTTATGGTTAACCCATCACCACCTAGTAAGGTAGGTAATCGTTGGCTTGTGCTTTATAAAAAACAGAACATTTCAACAATCTTAAGTAAAGTGGCTAAAGACTTCATGTTTGTTTCAGGTTTTATTATGGGATGTTAATATTAGAGAATATTAGATAATTTTGATTTGGGAATGGCATAAAGATGCTATGATTTTCAATTGGGATTTACAGTCTATAGGTAAATCTTAAACTTCCATGCTTCATGGATACGGTAGAGTAGAAGATTCAGTTTGGTCTGGAATTTCACATGATTAGAGAAGGGAACAGTAAGCGACAAAACCTCAGAGCGGGAAGCACTTATCCAGCTGACAGGAGTAACTCAAGGCCAGTTCTTTCCTTTTATTATATAAAAGATCAGTGTCTATCTAGTGTAAAATTTTATACTTTATCACTAACTTATTCATATTCTTTTACCTTTAATTGTTCGGCTCACTTGGTAGATAAACACATTTAATGCCTTTTACGGATATACATATTTAGTAACCCTGGAAACAAAGATTCATGAGTCTTTTCCCTCTAGGCATATAATTTACTTTAAATAAAACACCCAAGGGGTAAGCGTTACCAAGATAAGCTCCTTCATAATATTATTTTGTTTAAACTGTAGAAATGAATCATATCTTCATATTTTAATTATGTGTTATTCCCAACGTAGGGGGTAGATATTCTTATGAATAAAGAATACTTGTTTTGTTTATGTTTGAAGTGTTTACTGCTTGATTATTTTCCCCCATTTCGTTCTTGAAAATACAATTAACATCTATTAAAGACAATCTAGGTTTTGTGATTTACTAGACTAGGAACTTGCAGTATCTGTTCCAAATTACGTGGCGCCCAATTTAGGTACACAAAGGCCATATACCAAGAACCCCGGCCTCCGCATTAAGAGCTAACCGTTCGCATTCTTTAGTGGCAAAATAATGCCACAAGTCTCTTCTGAAATGTCCAGTCTTTCCACATCTATAGCACTGATTTGATGTATTTCGGTTATGTGGCCTATCTTCTATTGGCTCTTGGAATCTTTGTACTCGACAGTCCCTTTTGAAGTGTCCAGTCTTGCCACATCTATAGCACTGATTACGGTTGTATGGCCTAACTTCTGGTGACTCCCGGAATCTTTCCGTGGCCTGAAGAACTTCGGTTAATTTCTTCAAAATACCGCCCATTTCAGTTAGTTCACAATTATTCGCCAAATTTTCTTCCTCGATGAATACGTCCCTGATTGCTGGCTTAGAGATGTTATAGGCCGCCTCGATTTCCAGAGCTCTACCCAAAACTTTACGGCTGCTATCAAATTTGGCTAGACGTAACATCTTCTGAGTTTCTGCATCTCTGACACCGTCCACAAAATATTCAGCAACAAGTTCCTCTTGAAATTCTTCCGTTGCTCCCGGATAGGCCAACTGAATCAGACGTCTAATGTCGGCCTCAAATTCTTGCAGGTTTTCACCAGGCTTCTGATGTCGGGACTTAACTTGTGCCTGATACAGTTGTCTTCTATGTTGGTCTCCAAATCGTCTCTCTAGGGCAGCTGCAAGTATGTCATATTTCCCTTGTTGGCTGATGGGAATGGTCTGTAGTAGTTCTAGGGCAGACCCACGAAGCGCTACCACTAGTGATGTAGCCATTTCTTCATTATTCCAACCGTTGGCAACAGCAGCGGCTTCAAATTGTCTTTTGTACATTGTCCAGGATGTTTGACCGTCGTAGGTTGGAGGTTTGATGTTTTGTCCTGAGGTGGGTGCTTGATGTTTCAGTCTGGTAAATTCTGCTTGTAGATTCTTCACTTCTCTTTGTACGTCTCCTACTTCTTTTTGTATATTTCCAACTCCTTTTTGTACATTTCCAACTTCTTTTTGTACATTTCCAACTTCTTTTTGAATATAGTTTACTTCTTTTTCAAATTTCTCATTTTGTCCGTCCAATATTTTCTGTAATTTTCCTTGCTCGCCTACAATTACATCCAGCATCCATTTCTGAAGCTGGTCCTGCTCTGCTTACCTTTTCTCTTCCTGGTCTTGTAAAATTTTCTGATGCCGGTCCTGTTCTGCTTGTCTTTTCTCTTCCTGGTATTGCAAAATTTTCTGAAGCCGGTCCTGTTCAGCTTGCCTTCTACGTTCATCCTCCTCCTCTTCAGCTTGCCTTTTATCTTCTTGATCTTGAAAAATTTTCTGCAGCCGGTCCTGTTCT